>JAUYWV010099254.1:0-13696 GCA_032274565.1 Nematoplana nigrocapitula | reverse complement strand
CATACCAAGGCTGATATTACGATTCTGAACGGATGTTACCAGATTGATCGTGCAGCGAATGAGACGTACAGATCATAAATGAGTATAAAAGCCAAAACTTTCTTCCAGTAGGCCTAGTACCAAAGTAGGAGAAAGAGAGAAGGAGCAAATGGCTCAAAAAGAAGAAACGTAGAAGGGGCATAAATAGGAAGAAGGCGCAGAGGGCGTATATTTTTAAAGGCGCAAATTTTTGTGGGGGCACGTGTTCCTAACCCCCCCTCCCCACGTTTACGCCTATTTGCGGGGTGACTGCGCCTTTTTTACCTGGACCCCCTCGAGAATTTTCTGGTTGCGCCACTGTCTATATTCATTCACTGCCAATTATGTTATGTGTTCTATTGAAGACAGATATAAATGGTAGTTGTCTGCTAGTTTTTAATATGTATTTTTATCTTTTGAGAATGATGACTGGTTGTCATCGAAACGTCAAGAAAAAATAAATTTATTTTAAAGTATTGTGCCTTTTTTTACTTCACATCACCACAGTGACATTACTGAAATTATCTCATGATGAATAGCGCCACGGATCTCTTCAATTTTATCTACTCTATTTTCCGTTTTTGATTCAACTCTTTCGTGCTTATGAGAAGGCCGTTGTCCAAGCTGGAGTTCAAAAGGAACGTGTCCAATTTATAAAACACTGCCTCGAAGAAAAGGTTATTCCTCAGGCAAGCTTTGGGTTTTTAAAGATTATTGACCTTTCCCAGAGTGCGCGAGTTCTGTCCTCCACACAGCGATTTGTCAAGCCAAGTCGGACTGTTACAAGCTCTTTTACAAAGTAAGGAAAGCTCGTCGTGACCTTCAAGGCATGGTGCCAAATACTTTCTTATGGACCGACATTGAGGACTTCATTCATCACCAGCGTCGCAAGCATGTCAACATGGTTCGCTTTTCTCGTTTGCTTTATTTGTCAATTTCTCGTAGTCCTTGGACCAAGTTCAGTAATGTCAATAATGTTATTAATTTGTCTAGTCTTTTCTTAACTTCTGCCCAAAGGGAAATTCTTGGCCTTGGTCTTAATTTTGCTCTTCTTCCCAACAAAAAACATTTTTCGCATTTTTGCCGGTACCTTGATTCTAATGATACTAATTCTTTTTCGAGTAAATTCTTCTCTTCCCATGTTGGTTATTTTGGTGGAATTGTTAAATTCTCTCAATCTTTTCCAGAAAGGTTTTTAGAGGCTATCTCTTCCCTTCGAGCCAATTCTACAATTAAAATTTGTCCGGCCAACAAGGGTGGTAAGATTGTTATTTTGAATTCTTCATACTATCTTTCTAAAATGGACAACCTTCTGAATTGCCCTGAGACGTATCGCAAAGTTTCTCGTGATCCTCTGCCATCCCTTCAATCTTCATTTAATGCGGCTCTTAGAACTCTTTCTGAAAAATATCCTGCCTATAAATCTTTTATCCTTTCTTTTAAGTCCACGTTGCCTAACATTCCTTATGCATACGATCTTCCTAAGATCCATAAACCTCATTTTCTTTTAAGACCCATTAATGCCTTTTGTAATGCTCCTGATTATCGTCTTTCTAGTAAATTGGCTTCTTTACTATCTCCGGTTTTAGGTTCTTTCTCTAACGCTCACGACCATCATAGCTCTGAGCTTATTAATAGACTTCAAACGTTTCCTTGGAACCCATCTTACAAACCCTTGTCTTTTGATACGACATCATTATTTACTAATATTCCTCTTGCTCCCACTTTGAATTTTTTGTCCCAGAAACTCCTTTTAGCCAATCCTTCTCTACCAGTTAGTATTGATTGTTTTTTGGACCTTTTACATATAGCTTCTAAAGATAACTATTTCAGTTTCATCGACTGCTTTTATCAACAAACTTTCGGTTTTTCTATGGGCAATCCCCTTAGTCCTGTTCTCGCCAATATTTTTCTGGAACATGTGGAAGTTGAATTTTTGCCTCTTTTTGTAGGCCACCAACCTCTTTCATGTCTTCGCTATGTAGATGATGTTCTTTGCATAGTCTCTTCGCTTTTAACATTGATGCTTTTTTATCCTTTATTAACACGTTGTATCGCAGTTTGAACTTTACAGTGAACATGAGGTAAACAATTATATTCCTTTTTTAGATGTTCTTATTTCCAAATCAATTTCTGTTCTCCTTTTAAAAGTTTTTAGGAAAAACACTCATTCGAATTCTTATCTCTGTTTCCTTTCTTTCCATGCTCTGAGAGTTAAAATTAGTGTCACTCAGGGCCTTTTCCTCAGAGCCTTTAGGATTTGTAGTTCTCAGAATTCTATTGATGATGAAATCAGATTTGTTTGGTCATCCCTTAAAAATCTTGCTTATCGTGACAATATTTTAAAATTAGCTCTTTTCTGTGCCTGCAGATGATTTTTCATCCTCATCATATTCGTCAGCCTGTTCAGACTAACTCTATTATTAAAGTTCCTTACACTCCTTCTTTTGACAGGCCTTCTCTTAAGCTTTTCACCAATTCTTTTAATCATAAACTTGTACACAGCTATCCTAATACCCTTCGTAATTCTCTTATTAACAATGATCCTAAGAAACCTCCGGATGTTGCTATTGTTTATAAAATTCCCTGTAAAGATTGTAATCATTTTTATATAGGACAAACTGGCAGAAAGTTAGACACTCGCATCAAGGCACACAAAAGAGATTTTATTGCCTGTAAAGATAGTAATGTCATGTTTGTACATTCTTTTAATACTGGCCATTCTATAGATTTTAACTCCATTGTTTCTGTAATTAATTTAACTGATGCTCGAGCTACACGTGTTTTAGAATCCACATTCATTCAATGCAATAGTTATTCTACTCTTAATTAGAACAGTGGTTTTAGCAACATCGATTTATTCACTGTCAATTATGTTATGAGTTCTATTGAAGGCAGGTATAAATGGTAGTTGTGTGCTAGTTTTTTATCTGTATATTTATCTTTTGAGAATGATGACTAGTTGTCATTGAAACGTCAAGAAAAAATAAATATATTTTAAAGTATTGTGGCTTTTTTACTTAACAATTACTTACTTTGCACAAAATGATATAAAAATATATTATATATCAATAACAGATTTACTAATATATTTATTAACTTGATAAAGCTTTCAATAATATTTGCATAATTTATTTACTAAATTTTAAAGATATATAATAAAAAATATATTTAAATATATATAATCAATATAATCATCTATTTATATATGAAAAAAATTCCATTATAATCACCAAATTTGAGATATTACAAATGATTGAAAAAATATTGCTAGAATACTTAATATATGATGGAAAGGGATTTGAAAAGCTACTATAATAGATTAATGAAGCCCATGCTTCAGCAAGCTTAAAACCAAACACTTAGTTGAAGTTAGGTTAATTGAATACCAAAGAATAATTAAATGCACTTTTGTATCATATCTCACAATACTGCTAATTCTGGCAATAAAGCTACTTAACTTTATGCTTAGCATACCAATGTTCTAACTTTGAACCACTAAAGATTAAGACAAAGATTTGTTCTATTAAGATATATAAAAGAAGTACCTCTTATAGATATTCTAGTGATTATTTAAGACTGGAAGGGTAAGAGGGGCACATACTGTATATCCATATGAACTAGAAAGGCACAATGGTCAAGTATGGAATTGACAAAACTAATGAGGATAAGGGTATATGATTAGAATATTTAGAAAGACATAAAATAGTTATTAAAAATACTATTTGAAGACGCAAGATATCTAGAAATAGTACACAGAACTCCGCTGATGGAAAGACATACTGTATTCGAATTAATAGTATCCTCATTGCAAGCCTCCTTAATGGAACATAGACAAGGGCATTCAAGTGGTCTAATATTGAAAATAACTTTAATTTTGTGCAAATATCACTGCAAGGGTAAAGTTGATGATAATGAAAAGGAATAGAAATCAAACTTTCAGGAAATTTTCTTTCTTTACTACTAATAGTTCAAATAGCTTAGGAGATGATTTCTCAGCTGAAATGCTAGAAACAAAATGTAGAAAACTCTGGCATAGAGCTGCAGAATAAACATAATTGAATGATACCAGAAGTTCAGAACAAACAAAGAAAACTAAAAGGAAAGAGATGTCCTGACCAAAATCATCTAGAAAAATATAAGTTTACAGACAGTAAATTAGAAAAAACTTTCACAAAAACTAAAAATGATTGGACTGAAATACTGGTAGAGGAAACTGAAAATTATATAGATAAAAAATACCAGAAAGACATATTCAGTGCTAAAGCAACTATGTCAGACCTATTGTATAGGAAAAATAGAAACTTAACAAAGAAATGAAAAGAGGTTGCTTAAAATTAGAGAGAATATGACTGCTGTCATTTTTGCAACTTTTCTACAAAAAACGTTGCAGCAGTCCTTGACAAATATATGACAGTAATCTGGAGCATGTCCTGTCCAATTGTCACATATCAATACAGACGTACAACTGATGACATAGCAAAGTTCTTGATGTCCTTGCCTAGTGTTCTAAAAGATTTCGAAGAGGATTAGGCAAAAAGTGATACTGAGATGACAAAAGTGGAGATGACTGGATGGTCAATGTCGATGTTGGGTGGTCATTGCATGATACATAAGTTCATTGTTCATATAGTTCTGCCTGGATGTGATGCTTTGGAGCGATTTTTCTAGAATAGTGATGCTGATTGAAATGGGGTACTCAAATTTGGTAAATTTATGAGAGGTAGATGAATAAAGTACATTGAATTCCTAATATACATAGAGCTGAAGGAATTGTTGTTTTGGTGAAAGTGGGGTGTAGAGGGTTTATCAGTCGATTTGTGATGTCATTATCTATCCAGATGGGTATATAGAATATTTATAGTACTGTTACAGTAGTATACAATGATGACCTTTTTGATTCTTTTCAGAAATGGTATGTTCGACAAGATATCCACCAGCAGACCGGTTTTGAGTTTATTGGTCTCGAGACTTACCCAGTACTGATGAGGGGCAATAAACCCGATACCAGTCTGCTGGTGGATATTTTGTCGAACATGCCATATCTGAAAAAACACATAGGTATAAGTAGCGGAGATTTTCTGAGATTGGAAAGGCTAAGAGTGTAAGCTTGGACGAATTACCAACCAAATCATATGCGCGGCAATAGTAGGATTCATCATTTTTAAGTATGGGGCAAACTGCTGCATTACCTGCTTACAGGAACTGCATAGGGTTTTAGTTTAGGTGTCGAAATAATAATGAAGGTGGGAAACGCATGAATATGTATTACATGTATATTTACTTTTATTTGTAGTTAATAGTTTAGTAATTTTTAAACTTTTATAATGAAACAAATTTTTGGTTTAATTTAAGTCCATTAAAAGTAAAGATTAATTTGTTTTTTTCTTGCAAGGTACTCAAATTAAAAATGCCCAGTGAGGACTTTTCAACTGAACTCAACTGCATCGATTGCGGAGTTGTGTCAGTCTCGAGCCTACCACTGCATTCCAATTTGACTATCCTCAACCTGCATTTCAATAGGATTCAAGAGATCTCCGGTCTAGATTCTCTTAGTCAACTGCGCCATCTTGATATCTCCTCCAATCTGATTTCAACTATTAGAGGACTGAACGCATTGACTGCTTTGAGAACACTGAATTTATCCTCCAATAAAATCAGGAAAATAGAAGGCCTGCATGTACTGAAGTAAGAAATTGTTACTAAATGCCAAAACACATATTGTACACTAGAAAGTGATTATGAGAAATTCTTCCATATTCCTATATTTTCGTGATCTACTTTTCCCTCTTATGAGGGTTTACTAGTTTTCATACCACTACATTAGCCCCAATTTTAACTTTTCTGCTTTTTTCTTCACCATATCTTTCAATGTCATTCTTGGCCGTTTACTCATACACCATCTATATGTAAATCTCAAGTTCTTCTCACAGGTTCACTGTGTTTTCTTAGTATGTGATCCACCCCAGATTGAGCATTTCTACAGCTCTACCCATCGCAATTTAAAAATTGATTACAGTTATTAAAAGCAGGTGATATTTATTGAGAATCGATCATTTGAATTTTGAAAGCAAAGAGATCAAATTTAATTAATAACTTTAGGAATGTTATCTTTTGTTTGGAAACAAATTGATAGACAAATTTAAAAATGACCTCCGCAAATCAGAACTGAAGCAGAATATTCAAACTTCATAATACAGTAAGATTAGTCTAGTTTTCAATATTGCATATTGTGTTAAAAATAAGTCGGAATAAGATAGAAATATCATGATGTATTGTCGTGGTTCTAGAGCAAAACATTATCGACGGACAACTTCATTAGACAAGAAAGAGGCTCTTAACATGCGACCCTGAAGTTGGTGGGTTTTGGATATCGTAATCAGGCATATTGGGAATCAGTGATCAATTGACATATATCAATCATAAAAAAGGTGTGTGCCCCCGTCCACAAACCAGGTGGAAAGAAGGAACTCCCTACATTACATTAAAGTCTTTAAATGAAGCATTGGCGATGATAGCTGGAATTTCATGCCCAGTAGCTACGCTGAAGGTTTGTTTATTCGAGTAAGATTCTTCGAAATATATCCGAACACCTTAACCGACATATTAAGAAAAAACACGCGCAAACTTTGCTAATAGGGTGCACAGCGAAGGTCTCAAGAAAATCGTGTTTCATCTGGATGAAACAAACTTCACTGTATGGTGTTGCAGAACAAAGGTGCGAAGTAGAAAACATATACTCGAACTGGGGTACTGCAAAAAACAAGTAGATATAATTGCTCTATGAATTGTACTGGGTTGGTTAAGTTCAATATTTACCTTCGAGGACACATCAAAATAAGACTTCATTTAAACATTTTTCTTGGGGTAGAAAGAACCATGTAAAATATATATGATCTCGACTCAAAAGGTTGCCATACCTTTTGTCTCTAGTGCACAAATCGCACTGCAGTTTGTATGTGCTATCTCACTTCCCACAGAATCACTAATTCTTCTTCCTCCAACATTTCTTTTCCATCCATCAAGATTAGTTTCGGCAATTATTTTCAAAGTGATATGTGTGATGTAAAATTTGGATAGGAATCTGGTCAAGATCAACCTCTCTTACAATGAAATCCGGGATCTGGTTGGATTTGGCCAAATGCGTGGACCCGACTACAAATTGACCGTAATCGAACTGCAGGGCAATCAGATCCGGTTGGCTAGTCAGGTGGTGAAGAATCTCTCTACCGTGGTCAATCTGAGACAACTGGTCCTGCAAAGTGATAGGCAAAACAATCCGGTCTGTCAAACCAGAGGTGAGTGTGGATTTTCTCTTTCTAACATTTTTTGTTGGATAACCACTTTTATCTCTATTTCTTCTCTCTTGTCCATCTTTTCAGTGTGTTTCTCGTGGCGGGGTTATTCTGCTCCGGCAGGCAAAGTGCTGCGTTTCCTAGGACGTCCTAGGGTTTCTCTTTTTATGTTTATCTCTCTCACACACACGCGTATCGCATCTCCCCCTCTCTCTTAGACCTCTCTGTTCTCCTTATCTCTAAATCTTTTCGCTTTTCTATAGCTTCTCTCTCTTTCCTCACCCTCTCTCTTTCCCCCCTCTCGTCTCAATCTATTCTCTACCCCTCTTTCTTCACTATTCTCTCTCCCTTCTCGCACTGCTTTCCTTCAGAGATTGTTGTTGATGCGGATGCGCAGCAGATTCTGGAAGGGTAGTTTGATTTAAACCCGAATGGTCTCTGTTGACTGTCACCCAGCTACACAGGGATCCAACAGCCAGACCCAACCAGATATCTGTGCTATCAACACCTTTTGGTCAGAGCGCTGATGGGTCCCCTCGACCGGGAATTGCAGCAACAAGATAAAATCACTGACACTCTCTTGGGAGTGAGCTTTCTTCATCCCCAGTTCTTTACTTTTCAGCTGGTGCGCAGTCAATATTATGTACACCTCAACTTCCCTCTACGTCTGACTTTTATTTTTTCCGCTCCAGTCTCTACTTCTCTGCTCTTTGTATTTTGTCAAATATTGTTCTAATTTTGCCCGATTTGCTTGAAAATGCGCAAGATTTCATTGTGTTAATGCAATTATCGATTGAAATCTGTCGTTATTAGACTACCGGAACGCGATTCTACGCGGGCTTCCTCAGGTGGAATTGTTTGATGGCAAAAATCGAGAAGGTCGGCCTGTCCAGGTGGATGTGTTGGCCGATATCCCAGGTTGGTGTTAGTTGATCATAATCACGTGGCACAAGTGTCACTCACTTTATAGCCTTTCTTTCCTACCCTCTTCTTTGTAGGTTTGGAAGATTACCTCGAATTTATCAGCAGTTCTTCGGTAAGTCTTTGGTGAAGATTAACACTCTCCTGGAAGTAAGATGCTTTACAATCGATACAAATATATATTTAAATTTATTTGTTGGTAATAAATTTGCTTACTGTCCAATTTATTTTACCTAAATTCACCTCATTTTTTAACAGTTGAGTGAGGTTGGAGACATTTCGGAGCAATAGTTCTGAGCATATGCGGAATGTCGATGTCAAAGATATCTATTTGATTTCCCACTAGTGTTACCTAACCGGTCGGCATTATCAAACAAAATATTTTAAAAGCGTAGCAACAGAAATACTATTGATGTTAATTTAAATTCTAATTTCTTGGCTTTGGATTTGTCTTACCCGTACGTAATTTCGGGAACTAGGCGGATTAGTTGGCAGAGCAGTTGTAGTTGTCTGTCATAGTGAAGCTGGCAGGTTCGAGAGTCCCGGATCGACCTGACTTAAATTTCCCTCGTCCCTGGCTGATAGATGTGTCTGCCGAGTGTTTTGCGACCCGAAGGGGTTCGTTTGTTTTCTTTGAACTCTGTCTCACTGTCTAATATGGGCTGGTATTTGGTAAATTCGGTGGATGTCCCTCATTCTCAGGAAAGGCCGGATGCTCCCACTACCTCTCGGACTCTCTTTCCTTCTTAACTCTCTCAAACTTGGGGCCGTCCCTCCTTATCACTTCAAACATCAACTCTATCTGGTTCTCCATCAAGCGCCTTAGCGGTATGCGTGTCACTGTGAACCTCTAATGGATCCCGGGGCACTCACCCCTGCATGGATCTTTCTCATATTTTCCTCTCTTGTCCCTCATCTTAGGCCTCCGCCTTGTCATTTTTGGTGAGACGGTGAACCCGTGGGGAGTTGCCAGGTTGCTGGGCCTCGGAGGCCCTACGCTGCCCTCCCCCATCATCCGGAAGTTGTCGGGTAATCAACAACCAAATCATGTGTCTAAGATATTTTTTATTATTCTCTGCCGAAAAGTGAAATTGCAGTTTTTTAACATTCTGCTTTTCCAAATAATTGTGGTTGATTGTTGTGTTTTGTTTAAATCAGCCTCCTTGTACTATGTAGTTTTGTAATGTACAGGGTGCCCACTAGAAAATCGTAGGATTTGGATTGAAAACAATAAACTAAATTCAGTCTTCATTCTACATTAATGCTTCTCTGTTTGCCAATTAACTGTGTGGTGTCTGTAAACATCAGTTAACTGTAAGCTTATAATCATGTTATAATTTATAAAATTTGACATTGGCATAAACACATTATTAAATAATTTTCGATTTTTCACATTTTGTCTGATGATGGAGATTGGTTTCTGAAATCACTGCATGAATAAACACCAGTTGTCATGTAGGCCTACTGTATTTCTTTAGTTTTCAAATGAATACTTTGGTCTTCTCATACCATATTATTCATATTTGACCATAGAAATCGGATTTGTTTTTAATAGCTATGAAGCGTAATCCGATTTCTATGCTTTTGACATTCTACTTATGCACCTTCGTCACCCAACTCATTATTCTGGTTTGATATGTCAAGTATTTACTTCTATTCACCAATCAGGATTCCGCACGTGGCGATCAGGTGGTAGCCACACCGAGAATCGATGCCGCGTATGCTGCGTTCAGAAAGAGACCATATCTCTCTCACCAATCAGAACCGACGATGATCGAGCCTTCTGGCAATAGAGTGAGCATTAAACAAAATGTTTTGGTATTTGGATCCATCAGTTACCAACCTTTATCTTTTGATCATTACGGTTTTTTCAATGTACTGTAGCTGGTATAGTATCGATCGTCTTAGTAATAATACATTTTTTTATATTTTGTTTACGATTACTGATATATGGATTATGAATCCCTTTAGGACACTCCAGATAGTTATTATAATATTCCTGTCAAGATGCAGTTTCCTATATACAATATCCCAGAGGAGATATGGAACGTGCAGACAGATACGAATATGCTTTATTAAAATACTGTAGACGTGCATACTATTTAAATTTGTCGTCAGGCTAACAGATTTGAGACCGTAAATCTAGTATTTCACTCCGTTTGCTTGTGGAAACTTTATTAATACGTCATTTTTTGCATACGGAGGTTCACCTATTTTCACATATATTATATTTGCTCGTCGTCGGGCCACTGCTGTAATTTAGTACAGTTTGTTTCTTTTAAATTAATTCTCCAACTTGTAGAGTATTACAGAAATATGGCACATTGTATACAGATTGGAGATTGCAACATATCTTTCCTGCATTTAGGTTATCGATGAAAGCAAGGAAGTGAGCGATGAGAGAATAGCCAAGTTGGAAAAGCAAATTGCTGATCTACTGTCTGAGAAAGATATTTCCGTGAAAAGAACCGATAAAGTGAGTTATCCTTCAATATACACTATAGCTGTCGAAAGTAAACTTTGAAATGTCTATTTTAAACCATGAATTTACCCGCTGCAGCAAGTTGCGTCGAAGGGAAAGATAAAAAATGATCATCACGAATCATGAAGAGATGCTGCAGAGATGAAATGAAGATATCTATTTGAGGAAAAATGCGGTGGAAGATTTGCCGTCCGTAAAACGGGTGTGAAAATCCTATACTGAAGGAAGAAATAACATATAGGCGTTCGACAGCATGGCGAAGGAAAACTGCTAGTCCGGATTGAATTGTGGTAGAGATAGATGGTTTACTACAAAATGCGAAGTATCATCAACCTTATAATATAAATCAACTCACAGAAGTTAATCTTTTGTGTGCCTGTCTGTCTGTCTATTTCTGGCCGCCGTAGCGGCTGTCCGCGACCGATTCGTTTTAAGAAGGCCATGATCGTTTTGGGGTTACTGAAAATGTCCGATCCCTCAGCCGATAAGAATTATTCTTTTTCTCACTCTTCATCGGCGAACTAGGCGTTTCATATGCCTGGCCAGGAGTCCATCACTTCTTGGGAAAGCAATGATTTCCGTGTCAATAATGCGAGTCACGGTCGTGCAAGTGACTCCCAAAACGTGTTGCCTCGACGCAGAGAATTTCATACAGTCGAGCAGAATTTGTCGAACGATGTCGGTGACGAGGCTGACGTCGTAGGTAGCGGCCGTTTCCTGGCCAATTCGGTGGCGATATGCTCTTGCGAGACGAGAGTGACCAGTGAGGAGCTGGTTGATGATGACTTGCTCCTGTTTATTGATCTTGTTGCCTGAGAGGTGTATATCCTAGGTAGTGTCCCCCGACTTCTGCGAACGAGTAATGCCATTTTTGAACTGGCCTTGGTCTTGAGCGCAATTTCGGCGACTTTGAAACTGACTGGGGTGTTGGTCTGATCCTCTGTTCGTCCTGAGAATTCTTGTTACTGACGATTCCAACGAGAGCATTTGAGGAGTATAAAGAAAAATTGAGGAGTAGGTGTTCGGCATCCTCCGCTGCTTCCTTCTTCTTCTTCTTCTCCTTCCTGCCAAATCCGGAGTTGTCCTCCATGGCCCGGCATTACAAAGTCCTGCTGGTCCCCCGCAGGTACGTATTCAGGGCTGGACTGTTGAGAGCTGAAAAGAGGTCGAAAGATTGCCCACCGAAACACCGCTGTCTAAGAGAGTAGATCTACCTCGGACATGAGCACAAGAGATGTTCCGCTGTCTGCGGGGCTTCTCCACATTCTAAGCAAGATGGTGAATCATCTTTACCATTCCTGTGGCGATAGGTATGCAAGAGGAAGGAATGACCAGTCCGCACAGTATGGACTGGTCGTTCTGCCTGATTGGAGAGATATTCCCTCTTTCCGACTCTTAGTTGGTGGTCAATCACTGCCTCCTTTCTCCTTGAAGGGGATGTCTTTCACCCTCCGGTACCATGTCGAGTGATCGTATTGGCTCCTCTCCTTTCTCCCCACGCTACGCCTTGACGCTTTCACCAGGGAATCCACCTCCAGTGGGACCCTCTCCTGGCACATCTCTGTACCTTGTTTCGCCAAGCTGCCCGGCTCCTCGTCACCATTAATCTTGTAGTGGGTCGGAATCCAGTGCATCTCTACTCGTCTACCGTCTTCTTCATTTTTCCTACGCATCTTGATGATGTCCGCCACCACTTTGCTTCTGTTCTTTGTTGTTAGCTGCGTTCTTAATCTTCTCCAGGGCTGCCTTGTTGTCGGTGTCCAATCTTATAAGTTCACCAGTCTTCTGGAACAGTTTTTTCCCGCTGGTATTGATTCACAACTGAGACTGCCGTCTAACTAGCTGATCAGCATCCCTCGACAGGCTGCACGGGCGGACATCTGTTGATTTTCCAATGCGATAAAGGGATACAGCACCCATGGCTGAAGCCCTCGGAAAACCGAAAGATGTCGTCAAGTACTTGCGGAGGGTGGGTCGGGTGGAACCCCCACTCGATCCCGTCAATATCCCTGGAGCCCCGGGGCAAGACGTGGTGTGAGAAGAAGAAGAAGTCGTTCTAGTCATGGCATTGCAAAGAGAGGAGGTTAGAACGCCTCTCAATTAGGCAATGCACGTTTTAGAATTACAAGAGACAAGTACACATGAACAGCGTAAGTTCTTAATTCAGTTACCAAGAGTTGTGTCCAATTACTGGTGTGTGTATGAGTGTTATCCTGGTATAACAAGAAAGTATACAGAAACCGAGACATCACACGCGACGATGAATACTTAATACATGGTATGTATCAGCGTATGCATCAGGGAAAATCAGAGAATTAGGACATTTCATAAAAAATTAGGGAAATATCAGTGAATTTCATAGTGAGTTAAAATGAAAAGGGTTAGAGGGTAACATCAAAACCCTGAAAAGATCTGCTGATTAGATGTGTGTGTTGAGGCAGGGACATTTCAGGGAGCTGTGTATAAAAGAGAAAAGACTCACGTGTGAAGCAGAAAGATCTCAAGCAATTATGTGATGCTATTACAAGCAATGATAATATTTTTAGGGACTATTTTTGTGAAATTTCGAGCAACTTTGGCATTTTTGGCATTGTTATCTCATTATTAGTTATTGCTGTGTTTGTCTACAATATGTAGAAGATCAAAACAAACAAATATAGTACAGTTTGTTATCAATTATTTACACATTAGATATATGTACTGTACATATTCTCGGCTGTAATTTAATACATTGAAATTAATGTTTTGTTTTTGTTTTTGTATATTGAAGGTGAAACGAGGTATGCCTACATGACCGGATGTGTAGAATAATAATAATCTCTCTTATAGATTGAAATGAACAATAAATAGCGACATTGTTTCAGAATTTATTTTCCATGACTAATCGTTGTGAACAATAATAAATGGACGGTTAATTCATTTTATGACCGCCTCCACGTCTCCCTGAACAGAGACGGAGCTCAACTAGGATGCATTCACA
>JAUYWV010099243.1:0-13697 GCA_032274565.1 Nematoplana nigrocapitula | reverse complement strand
CATTCTTTTGAGTCATCAAGCATGCAAATCCGTCAAGAGAGTTGGGAGAAAAATACTGGTCAGACATACATACATACCCACATACATGCATACATACATACATTTCTCTAATTATAGATAGGATTATATAGGAAAAAATAACTAGACAACTTGCCCCCTTGGCTTAAATCCACTACATATCGTGCAAACAGTATTCCTATATAGGCTACGTATTTTATTATTATGTCAGAAAGAGCGATAATATTTGCAATGGGGTTGTATGTATAGCAGCTATTTGATGGGATGTGTGCTTCCTATATATGGGTACAGCAGAGATAACTCATAAAATCGGTTTCCTCTGTGGACGGCACTGCAATGGATGCATGGACGCGCTATATTTACCTGATCATTGGGGAATTTCGTTAATTATTTGGATACGGGTGGCGTGTATACTGCGACACTCTCAACAACACTCCAAACTGTACTGTACGTATATCTCGACGGAACCTATTAGCAGAGGCTGCTGATATTTGGGAACACAATCTCCAAAAATTCTTGAAAATACTTTTTCTCCTTATATAGTGTCAGGTTGATAAGTTATTTAAAAAAACTTTTATCTGAAATGTCAAAGAAATTAATAAAAGCGCTATAGTGAAAAATATGAGCTGTATATATACACAATTTGCACAGACATACACGCAGTAGTTGTTTAATAGGTTTCATCCTTGCCCACATTTTTTACTCAAGCGCTATCCATCTATAGCAGCAGATGTGAGGATGTAGTTTTTTTACTAAGATCTTTAAATACATAATGGCTGAGAGATGTTGCGGGTTCGATCAGTTGACTACCACAAATGCACACTGATTGATCACCTCTTAGTGCACCAACGTCAGAGCTCTAAGGAAATGCCTGGAATGGGTATACCGTGAACTTCATGAACATTATTTATCGCTTCTGTGCTATATATAGACGCATGAAGCTTTTAGTTGGAAAATTGTAATATGCATGCGTATAGATGTTAACTGAATTTGGTTGGAAATGTGGTGTGTTATTTGCTGACTTTCTTGCCAAGTTAATCCCACTGCAGTAGGGGCAATTGTCCTGTTCACTCCTATACCATGACCTCGATCCTGTGCTGATCCTGGTTCTCAATCCCCTTTTATACCAATCATTACTCGTGTTCTATTATCAATTCGACCTCTCTCTACTCCGACTTTCATCTCAAATTAAAGAGGCTGTGTGTATATGCAGAAAATCCCTGAACAGCCTTCTCTGAACTCCCATTTGAATTGAATGCCGGTTCACTCAATCCTCCATTGTTATTTTTCTGATTGAATAGATTGTTTGCTTAAATATTCTTCTACCCTTGTTGTTCATAGATTAATCGCTAAAGTGCATCGCTCGAGTGCATGCATTCTCTTGTGTTCTTATATCTCATCTGTTCTTTAATTTTAATCCATTTGTATTAATTTTATCTGTCACGTACACATTCCTTTGTTTTGTTTACCCTCTATATATGGAGAGTTTCTCTTTTCTGGCTTTCCATCGAAGGATACAGGCGCGCAGGCAGGGGGTGCTACAGGGTGTATAACATACCCCCTCAGATAAAATAAAAAAGCGCCCCATTTGCAAGCGTGGATCCAGGTGCCCCTTTCTATATAGAAGTAATTTGAACTATATAAAACGAGGTATTCTCACAAAAGGGCTCCCCTTAAAAAAGCTGAAATAAATAAAACGAGGTATTCTGAGTTAGGGCGTTCCTATCTCGAGAAGTAAGTTGACCTATGAATAAAACGAGGTATTCTGAGTTAGGGCGCTCTTATATCGAGAAGTAAGTTGACCTATAAATGAAACGAGGTATTCTGAGTTAGGGCGCTCTTATCTCGAGAATTAAGTTGACCTATAAATAAAACGAGGTATTCTGAGTTAGGGTGCTCCTATATCGAGAAATAAGTTGACCTATAAATGAAACGAGGTATTCTGAGTTAGGGCGCTCCTATATCGAGAAATAAGTTGACCTATAAATAAAACGAGGTATTCTGAGTTAGGGCGCTCCTATATCGAGAAATAAGTTGACTATAAATAAAACGAGGTATTCTGAGTTAGGGCGCTCCTATATCGAGAAATAAGTTGACCTATAAATAAAAACGAGGTACATCAGTATTCTCATATACTGTTCCTAAAACTTTTGATGTTTTCTTGCAGTTCAATATATACTGTATATATATATACATATAACGTTTAAAATACAAATGCACATATTTTGCTAAGTATCTTAGGGGTATGTTCTATGCGCCAACTTTTAATTATTTCTGTCCCTTTCCAGAAAATTTCTGGCTGCGCGCCTGGAGAAAGTTTCTCTCCACTGATACTCGTAATTCGCAACCTTTCTGCCCCCCTCTTCGTTAGCTCGTACAACCCCCCCCTATCGAATTGATTTATCTAACTGTTTCGACTGCCTAACACGTTATTGGCATTCATTCCCAACCAGCCAACCCTATGTAGTTATAGTTAATGGGGGGCACGGACGTTGGCAGACATACTTCCCTCGATGAATGCAAGCTGCCTAGTTAAATTGATTACGTAATTTCCATTCATTCCGTGTGTGGATTGTGTGCGTGTATATGAATGACTCTTGTGGTACCTCCTCCCTTCTTCCTCCCTCACAAATCGTGATTACCTCTGCCTGCGGATGGAAGCCAGGGGATCCCTGTCAACTCTTTTGCCAGTTCTGCTTGGACGCTGACTTTTCCAACCATCCACCCTCCATCCTGCACAGCTGAAAATGTTTTCATTTTCTTCCATCTCATGGTGTTGGAGTGCTGCGGTAAATGGGTCGTGTGGTCTTGTAGGTTGTTGGTTTGGGGGGTAGCATGCCTATTCCTCCTGATTTCGTTCGCCCAACGCGTTGCGCTGTAGCTTGCTGCTCTTAGCAAACAGAAGAATGGGCTCTGAGGCATCGCACAGGGAGGTTGGTTTTGACAACGGCGGGGTGCGTGGGGCCCCCTCCTATATTTGCCCAAACAATCAATAAAAAACTGTTCCCTTGCTGCTCGCTTCCATCGCAACCTCATAGCAACTTAACCCCTGCTCGCTCTGCTGCCTTGTTTGTTGCCCTAATGTTGACTCGATGGGGCCTTAGGCGGGAAAGACAGGAGGAATTGCTTTGTTTATCCCCATTGCTTCCCCGAATCACATTCGCTAACTTACTTCATGATTAACTAACTAAAGAAGCGTATAGAAAACAATCTTCAATGCATTCATCGACACAATTATTCGCTGGTCTCTTTTAGGTGTAAAATCGATAAATAAGGCGATGACGTACGCTTTAGAAATTGTAAGCGTTGTAAACACAATTTTCAAGAATACGGGGTGCGCTAAAGAAAAAGAAAATTTCGAACGTGTCGCTTTGAGTAATCGCTCTATGGGATGGGGACCACTGTACCTCCTTATAGCTGAACACCAGTCATAGCGCTGACTTCGAATAACCACTATCCAACACGTTATTGCAAAGTTACCTCTCATTGGTCGATTTAAATTTCTTTGTTGCATCGCCGCAGAAGAGCCATTTTTAATTTGGGTTTTCACTGGGGAATCTACTGTGCAGCTATCATGTATGGCAGCCTTCCGATTGAACGCCGGATTTATCAAAAGGCGTCAACGGCCCTGCTCAGTGCCACAAGGCTTATAGGGCCAATCAGTCCGGTAACTACATTTGAGGCAGATGAGGCTGCTCCCTCGGCTGTATTCTCCAAGGGCGGCGAAAGATAAAAAAGAAAGATTGAAAATAAGTAATGCGGTGGCGTTTGGTGAACTGAAGGGCGTAAGTTTGGTAAACTGAGGGAGCGTAGTTTTGGTGGGCTGAAAGGGCGTAGGTTTGGTAGGCTGAAGGTACTGTAGGTTTGGCGTACTGAAGGAGCGTAGGTTTGGTGGGCTGACGGGGCGTAGGTTTGGTGAACAGAGGGGCGTAAGTCTGGTGAATTGAGTGGGTGTAGGTTGGTGGACGGAAAGGGCGGTGGTTTGGTGAATTGAGGGAGCGTAGGTCGGTGGACTGAAGGGGCGTAGGTTGGTGAATTGAGTGAGCGTAGGTTGGTGGACGGAAAGGGCGTTGGTTTGGTGAATTGAGGGAGCGTAGGTCGGTGGACTGAAGGGACGTAGGTTGGTGAATTGAGTGGGCGTAGGTTGGTGGACGGAAAGGGCGGTGGTTTGGTGAATTGAGGGAGCGTAGGTTGGTGGACTGAAGGGGCGTAGGTTGGTGGACTAAAGGGGCGTACCTTTGGTGGGCTTAAGGGGCGTAAATTTGGGTGATATTGCCTCGTCTGCTTTCGGGACCTGGTTACGCGCCCGCAAAATTATATAGTTTTAAATAAAAAAAGTCATATTGTTATAATGTTTGTTGGTATCACTTTCAATAATTTTGATTTGGCAATAAAAAGTACTTTTCAATTTGAAATCGGCACTCCGGAAACGTTATTTACAATAGGAGAAACACTCTTCGGTGATACGGGAATTATTTAAATCGTTTGGGGCAGTTTATGTGCAATTATAGTCCATGCTTTTCGTGTGTGTTTGTCCAAATTTTATTTCATATTTAGAAATATTTCCAAAGTGTGATGCCCATTCATAATCAGGTCGTAACTAACACAAACTTATATAGTGTATGTAGACGTTATGGGTATGTATATATGGTTAGTTTTGTGTTAGAATTGTTCGTGTATAGTGAAAAAGTTCCAAACGTCTTGGCAGTACGGACATGTTTGGCATTCTCTTCTAATTATAATCATGTAGTCAGTTCCACACTCGAAGCATCTGCCGACGAAGGGAAAAGTCTTTTGATGTTTTTGTCCTCTATAATCAGGGAGGGGATGGCATCAAAGACCACGAGTCCACCACTGCAACCTGGAGGTTTCGCGAAATTGTCTCCGGCTGTGGCTATACTATATATATTCCAATATGAGACCAGTATTTGTTTTGTTCAGATCTACAACTTCTTTCCATCGAAAGTCAAACATTTGCAAATGAAAGATAAGAATTCTTGAAATGAATAAAGTTTATCGACAACATGAAGTAATTTCTTAGTTTTAAGTGAATTTTGATCTATACACTGAATAGATAGAGACATGTCTTGGCGGGGACTTAAGACATCATATAACTGCACAAGAGAGATGGCGTCGATGCGAGCACTGCTTTCTGTAACCATCCCGGATAACTTTCTCAGCTATACTGTACTGTATGTTTGAGATTTGATGCCTTCCATGCGCAGACTTAGGATTTCCAGTTGTGACGATAATTACCAATGAAACGATGCATTCTAATTAATGTTGCTTTATCGCTATAAACAAAACTATATACCTAGTCTTAAAAGTTCCGCGTATTTGCGAGTTCTATCTTTTGAAACCGCTTTCAAAGAACATGCATTTGTACATGCATAATAATCTCCCAGTTTATGCAGAATTGTATCGTATTTTCCACCTTTCAATATTCGCCATATGCAAATGTAACACAGTTGTAGCTATTCACTGGTGGATTGGAAAGTTTACAATCTAGATTATTAAGCAAGCTATGTGATTCCTGTATCGTTGGATCGGTCGCCTACCCTTAGAACACGTCGTCTGATTGGTCAGTTTGCTGACAGAGAGAGAGAGTGAGTGAGCCGGCGCACCTTGATTCACTCACTCACACACAGGCTGGCACAGTCGGCCAAGCTGATCTATTGTTTTTCTCTCTCACTCTGACGTAATCTATCTGGCGTTGAACACAAGCAACAAGACTACACCGAAACCACGCTACACATCAACTGAGCGTTTGAGCAGTTGTGCGCATTGTTATTTTTTTCATAACAACACTTGCCCGTGTAGCTGCAGCGGGTCACTGGTAGTAATTACGCGACGCTCAAGCCTGCCTACCAAGCGGGACGCTGCAACCAATCGTTTGGTGGGCATAGGCGCACCGAACAATATGTATTCAACTTTTGCGTCGCGTCGAGTCGCGTCTGGGGGTAGGTATACTGCCCCCCTTTCCGTTACACGTCCAATGACTCAGTCCTTCCTTTATATTGCAAGTCATTGACCTGCGATTGTTAATCATTGGCTTATAGACAAACTATAATACTGTATCATGTTTTCTGATAATAAAATTACTGATTTTTTTGTTGTGTTTTTAATGGTAAATATTGTAATCCCGCTCTGCGGTAAGCCGGTCTGTTCATCTCGTGTTATTGCATCATTTTACGCGTGACTATTAGCCTCCTGACATAGGGAGTGCATAGTAAACAATCTTGTCTTTCTGTGGGAAACAGTTGACCTTATTCCTCCCTGTATTTATTACGAGAAAGGAGCTAGCTCTGTGGGGTTTGAATGACTCTTTGTCTTCCGCCATGTCTGGTGGTGGGATAACGAACACGAACGAGGCACCGAGGCTGCTGCCGTGATAGAGAGCGGGAGAGGTGGTGAGCGGTACACAGACAGGGAACTGTTTGCACATGGCGCAGGCAGACACGATCAATATGTGTGGAGGCTACTGACTGAGTCATCCACCAGCTGAGAGCTGGTTGGGCTCTTTGTTCGAGTCTGCAATGCCATGCGACATCAGGGGGCGCGAGTTCCATTCCATCCATGCTAGCTACTATATCGCTTGCTTCTTTCTGTCTGTCTGTCCCACTGTGTGTTATGTGCCCTCACCACCATCACTCCATCGTGGCGCATGCATGTCTGAGTGAGTGAGCGAGTTAGAAGCATAAAAATTTGATGCATATTGACGATGCTGCTTCGTACATCTGATACTAGGGGGTACATAATCTCTATGCATGATAAAACGTTATCCTTGTAATTATGACTTGCAGTTGGAGAGACGTTCGATTGCTGTAGGCTACCTACGTCGTAGAGTTGAGGAGATGCATTGTATTTATTCCCGACTGAGCGTTGAGATCAAAAAGCTACCCAGCTGTTTGAATCAAGGCATAGTGAAACTTCTTCATTCTCTACTGCAGTGCAGGCAGTGTACGCTGACTAAAAAAAATCGATAACCAACTTGATGACAAAGTCACCGCTCATTGGTTGTCCCGCGCGCGCACTTGGTAAACACGAGGCGATGATCGATTATTTTTATAGCTGCAAGCCTAACTTGCTAGACTGAATCGAATTTGACACAAATAATGACGCAAATGATGGCGGTATACTCTGTAAAAAAAGGTTTTTCATTTTGGTTCCCACAGAAAACTGTTTTTTTCAATATTGTTTATTAATTTTTTAGCGGCACCTGCTACTGATTTAAAAATTAATGAAAAATTGATTTCACGTCTATCGTAGAAATTCGGGGATTTTCGGCAGAGGTGGGGCTCGAACCCACGTCCTCTGGATCCAAATTTCTGCTGGTCCGCGCGCCTTATCTCGTTCGGCCATCCGTCTCGCCATGATTTAAAAAAATCATCTGAAAAACTTTCACTTTATGTATAATTCTATTTTTTCGAATAAATAATTATTTTTATTCAAGTGATTAATCCGACGTTAACTCGACGATTCGATGTATTAGATTCGACGTCTAAATTCGTCTTTTAGTCGACGTCGATTCGTCTTGTAAAACCCTTTTTATTGCGGAATTTTGAAAACCCCTTATTGAAAAACTTTTTGAGGCTGAAAAACCATTTGAAAACTCATTTTTTGCAGAGCAGTCATCAAAATTATGTTATATATACGTAGTATACGGCCCATGTTTTGTGCTATGGTGTACTCTACATTTTACTATAACAAGAAAATATGATCAGTTGTGCAACTGTTGACTCTGCATTTTCAGTATACTTTGCAAAATTCAATTATTGCACGTCGCTATTTATAAAGCACATGCCCATGTTTTTAAAATGGACAGTAAAGGGAATAAGAGTTTTCCGAAGAAATATGTATTAACATAAGTCGTTTAGTTAAGACAATGTATACTATATATGTTGCTTCGTGTGTCTGTTTGATATTCTGTAAATTGTGCCGTTCTATTGCGAAATATATTTGATCTAGACGAAATGTAATTAGTGCTAAATAATCCTCAAACCATCAGATAGGGTTCCACGTTTTAAATTTGTTAATATTGATGCATATCTAGTTCATTGTTTAATGAACTAATTATTCATTAACAAGCTGCTCACAAAATGACAGGGTCAGATGAATCCTGTAATATGGATGTTTTCAGAAATTATCGTTTATTTCTTACTATTTAAAACGCTACTATGCTATAAGAAGTATAATTAAAAAAATATTTTATAAAATGACTATTTTAGGGTAAACTCACTATCATTTTAATTCTTCTATTAGGATCTCCACGCTTTCGGTTTTTTAAAATGAACGGATACGTGATTAATATAATGAACTACAGTTAATTGACGAAGTTAGCCATTATAACCATAAGCATTTTTATTTTTACCGAAATGAATAGACACCCGCTGTTGTGTATCTAGAGCCCATCAGGAACTGAGGTTCACGCCAACTTCGTATTAGTCCTGCTCTTGGAACGCGTATTCAGCTAGTGTTTGATAAAAATATTTCATCGCTCGACTGCTTGCCTCGGGGATTGCACTTTCGACACCTCCTAAAATTGATAAGAGGCAAGCTATATCTAAATCCGGTCGTTTGGGGCATCCTCCTGTCAGATTATTTGCTGGTATGGCCGCTCTGTTTGTTCTGCAGTGTCGATTACAGTATGGACCAATAAAATGTTTGTTTTGCATAGTCATGGTTATATGGCACTCCGAAGCTTTTATATACAAGATGTGCAGCACACATTAAATCGCTGTCCAACATTTCTAGGCATATGAATTAATTTCACCTTTATCAGTTTATATCTTCTAACTTTTTTCCAATGTTTAAGTCCCGTATTATTGACAAAATAGCATATCAGACATGCTACTAGAAATGCTCCTGTAACATCGATTAAATATGAGTTTTTCACGTATTGCAGTAAAGCCAAAATAATATTTGTTTTTTAATAAATAGAACATCATAGTAGTAGAGAGAACGTTTTCACTGGCACAGCTTTGATGGTAGAGATAGGGTTTTGCAGGACCTCCTCGCGGTGTGTTTGAAACATAAACAGATTTTTAGTTGAGAAGATGAAATTGTTCTGCTATAGGCAGATATTGAATTGCTTTTTAAATGACTATATAGCTTGCATTTGGGTTCATTTCAGAGGTGTACTTTTTTGGATGTGAAACCGAATGATTTATCATATTTAGCGTGTTTGGAAATCTAAGATTGTAAAGTTCGGTGTTGATCGCAGTTGGTGAATTTAGAAACGATGGGAAGAAAGGTGATGAAAATGGTAGGTGATTTCTGCCTTGCTGGGTGGTAAGCCAGCGCTGCTGAGGTTTGCGGTGCGCGCGTCAGCTGACACGAAGTCTGACATGGGTCAGATATACTGTATACGTACATGTAAGCAGGAAGTCGACAAACCGTAGCAGCTTGATGATATCAGTCATTTTAATGTAGTTCGCTTTTGCTTTCATTCTTTTCACCTCTCCCCATTACTCTAAGGTTACTTTGGCAAATATCTGAACGAATACCAGGCGAACTATGTTCCTCCAGGCTGGGACGATTGGGTGGGACTGAGAAAGAACTCCAGATACTATAACTACACAGTGAATGTGAACGGACGACTGGAGAGTCACGCAGATGACTACGCCAGGGACTACCTCACCGATCTCATCGCAAATGAAAGCATCCGCTTTCTCCACGATGTCAAGCGATCGCATTCGGATAAGTGAGTGTTGTGCGACGGTCTCAGGTCGATGTGGAGCGGTGAGTCAATCATCATTTCCTCGTTCCTATCGCTTCCCTGTTCAGACCATTTCTCCTCGTGCTCAGCTTTCCGGCTCCTCATGGACCTGAGGATGGCGCTCCTCAGAATAAGAACAAATTCCAAGGACCCCAGTATTGGACGCATAGGTGAATCTTTCGGAAAACGATGGAATTGTGAATGTTTCATAAGTGTATTATTGGGCATTAATTAAAATTGGTTAGTATTTATTGATTGACTCATCCTCATAATTAGCAGATTTAAAGTGATGCGGTTTTTGGATTTAGGCTAGGTCTTCTATTTGCACTTGATCCTCATTTTAATACCAAAATTTGTGCTGGAAATGGCATTGCATGGTTTTTGGTCGAGTTATTGTTGGCTTAGTCAAACTGTCAGGAAGAAACCAGACGTAACTTACACATTTGTCAACTGTACTTCCAACAGTATTTAATATATAGGGATCTAAACGATTTTGAGGCTTAAACCAAATCAATCATATTTGAAAATATACGAATTTTGAAACCTGATGATATTCCAGCGCTAATTTTGAATTTATATGTGAAGATTACAATTTTGACAAGTAAAATAATGGATTCGATATACTGTAGTAGGTTGAATTTTATGATGTTCTCTGCTAATAATGAGTCAGTTCTAACTACGTCCACCCGCCATCCACGACGCCTTTACACATGGAAAAGCCCAGTTGATGTTCTAAGAAGGCAACTCGACTACATCATGATCAGGAAACGTTTCCGTAATTCATGTAGCTGGACACAATGCGTTAAAATATCGAAGTTGAAGATAAAATTGAAGTAAACGAAAGTATGCAATCAAACCTTGAAGCTTGACTGCGATGGGCTGAAATCGAGCGATGTCTCAATCACAAATTTAAATTGGAAGTGAAAATGAAGTCTGAGTCCCTATGTTTACTATCTAGATGAATCTGAAGCAGATGAGAAGTTTCCTTCCGAGACTGGTAGTGACAGGTCGGAAATAACATGGAATAAATTCAAAGATACGATCATAAATGCCGCAAGGAAAACTGCCGAAGAAAAAGAAAAAATGGATGAATGAATAAATTCTTCAGTTAATCAGTGAAAAGAAGTCAGCCAAACAAACCGATCAAGTCAAATACCATGAACTACACAAAAGAATTATCCTAATATGTAGGGAGGCAAAAGAAAAGTGGCTCATTGAAAAGTGTGGGGCTTTTGAAGGCGAAGCTAGGAAGGGAAACGTGAAGAATATGCATGACAAAGTGAAAGAGATATCAGGGAGAAGCAGAAGTGAGAATGTAGGCAGCTGCATGAAAGCAAAACTGGCATTGTGTTATTCGGGAAAGAAGAAGTAAGCAAGCAATAGGAGGAATATGTATGCGAACTCTACGGAGATGAAAATCGACCCGTGACAGTACCTGACATTGAACGTGAATTATCTGGACCCCCATTTTGAAATCGGAAATAGCACATGCTATAAAAATGGTAAAGCTGTCGGAGAAGACAGCAGTGGGGCGGAATTACTGAATTCAATGGGAGATACAAGAGTAAGAGTACTACACAAGTTGTGCAATGAAATTTACGAAACTGGTAATATACCAAAAGATGGGAAGACATCAGTCTTGCTCTTCATCACCATCCCAAAGAATCCAGGAACGTTGGAGTGTGAGCAACACTGTCCAATCAGCATCATGAGCGAAGTGTCAAAGTCCTCTGAAAAATAGCCCTTGAAAGGATTAAAAGTAAAATATACGAAGATCTTAGTGATAAGCAGTATGTATGGATTTCGAAATGGAAGAGGCACTCGAGAAGCTATCTTCCATCTGTCTGTACTGTATGAACGTTCAATAGAAATACACAGGAGAGTTTTTATTGGGTTCATAGATTATGTGAAAGGCTTCGACAAGGTTATGCATGTAGACATATCCAAAATGTTAAATGTCGTTCTGGTCAGGAAGGATTTCCGATTTTATCAAATATTACTGCTCTGTATGAGAAAATGCACAGTTCGATGTGGCAGACTGTGATCAGGGATAACTTCGGCGAAATCAATGTCATCCATGAAATATTCCTATATTGTGTGTACTCAAGGGCAAAGGAATGCCCACCAAGTCTTAGAAATATTTTAGTTGCGTCCTCGCATCTCCGCAAAACGGGCTTTCTTTCTGTCTGTAACGCTTATGTATTTTGAGTTAGACAGCAATTTGTTATATTTTTTCTTTCAACCGATAAAATAAATCTTTAAAATTGATGCGGAAATATTTATACTTTGGATAATTAGTAACTTCTAATACAGTAGTATAGCATGCAGCAGTGCTGAAAAGTTTGCGATTGGTTTTAGTGGAAACTTGGTATGAACAGGCAGGCAGGCAGTGAAGCATCCTCCTATCTCCACATGAGAGGTATGTCTGTTGGGAGAAGAAGAAGGAGACAAGGACGCATTATTGGACTTACCATTCCTTATTTCATACAGGGTGTGTCAAAAGTCTGTGGCGCTAAAATACATAGTAATTTTATTTAATAATATACCTTTTGCCATTTTATTTCAAACTAACTGCATTTAATTTCGTCTGCCTATATTTTAAATAGGGTAATAGCGTCATTTAATATTATATGCTATTCGTTTGAATTTCAAATTGTCTTCAATTTCATAACACCTTTTATTTAAAATCACTATTTCATTTCGTATTTCTGCAATTGATTTCGTCATGCCGAGAGGTAACTACAACAAAGTTTCAAATGTTGATGGTATTGTCAGAGTAGGAAATATCAGCAAATGAGACGTCCATGCTAACTTTAAAGTCGTAAATTAATGTTTAGTAACGTATAGTTTATCTTCTTCTTCTTCTCCTTTGAGTCAGTTGGCCGATAAATCAACTACTGTGTTCAGTATCCTGCGCCAAGCGTCTCGATTCATCGCCATGCTGGATGTTGTCTCCAACAAATGCAAGTTTGATATCTGCGTTCCATCTCAGGGCTGGTTCAATCGACGTCTGCTCCAATCGACCATTCCATTAATTTCATCCAACGCGTGTCCGAAAAAGGCCAGCTTTCTGCGTGTAAATTGGAAAGGAAGCACCTTTCTTGACTCCAATTTTTTTTAGAATCTGCTGTTTTGTATTTCTCTCTGTCCAACATGTTCTCAGAATTTGCATGTGAGTCCAAATAATTAAAAAACATTCACCTTCTTTCTGTCTTTGGCACTCATAGCCCAAAACTCGCAACCATAAGTGGCAATTGAGAATGCTGTCGTGTAAATTAGTCTAACTTTTAAGTTTATGCTGATAAATTAACTACATTTATACTCTATACAGAATCATATTTGATTAAATAAATAATTTATGTACTTTTTATATTTTTATTTATTGTTAAGGGGTGGACTTAAAACGTCTTTAGTAGTAAACAGGCATGAAAACAGAGTGCCAACCATTTAAGGATATATACAAACGAATGTTTTAATAAATGTAGTTTAATTTTAGTAATTAAAATTGGTTGGATTTTGCAATTATAAATGGTAATACAGTACTCAGTTTCCTCACCTGTTTAATCCTTTGACAATTTAAATGATTTGATATAACGCCATTTACCACTTTTGTATTACTCACCTATATCTTCATTTAAACAAAATTTATATCATTTTGCCTTGAACTACCAACTTTTGTTGTCGCTATCCAATGCACTGTAGCTAGAAACTTTCCGATCAATATCTTCCCTGAATTTTGTATCGGTTCGTTTTTTATTTCAAGTCATATCCTGCACCATCTATATTGCACACTAAGAGGAGCTGTCTAATAAACCTCAATGAAAATATGC
Organism: Nematoplana nigrocapitula; assembly: GCA_032274565.1. Lineage (NCBI taxonomy): Eukaryota > Metazoa > Platyhelminthes > Proseriata > Nematoplanidae > Nematoplana > Nematoplana nigrocapitula. The sequence continues at coordinate 131 of JAUYWV010099243.1, read as the reverse complement.
CAGCGTCAGTAAAGTGAATAGGTTCAAAGATACTCTCTTTCTCTCTCCTCCTCCTCCTCCTAAATCCTCTATTGAGTGTAGCTCATTAGTAGTAAGATACAGCCACGCTTTGGGACATGACTCACCCACCC
>JAUYWV010099232.1:0-13697 GCA_032274565.1 Nematoplana nigrocapitula | reverse complement strand
ACTGCAAAGGCGGGTATTTGAGTTTTTTGGGAAGAAAATTACAAAAAGCACATACTGGTGACCCAGAAAGGCATTCCGATAACTCTGGTCGCTCACGACTTATGTACTATTACTCTATCCGATGATTTTTCAAGTGCAGTAGTTGCAGCACTACCATCATGACATGCCATACTTGATGTGCAGTATATTATTATCTACTAAATATTCACCCTCGCACAGAATAGCACACATGTAGGCCATTTGGCCGATAGACGCTAAACAGCTAGTGTGCACCAGAGTGAGAATACAATAAAAGTATTATCCATTTCCAAAGTTTGTTCAATTGAAAAGCATGCATGTCAACCACAGACATTACATAAGAATAAAAGCATATCATAAATGGACATGATTGCGAAGTTTCGGGAAGGAACTAATGTCTGTACAGAGGAACAAACAAAACATGACGGCTCTAAACAAGGGGGAGGGGGAAACGGCGAGGAGTACATGTTCTCATACATATAGCAGAATGTGTATGCTAAACAAATGCTTTGATGTGTCAATGATGGGGGTCAGGTGAGGTTATTGTCGATTGTACGGATGGAACCCCTGGGGGTTGTTGGCGGGTGCTGCAGGGGCTCCGTTGCCACCGGGTCCACCGCCACGTCCGCGGATTTTCCCACCTCCGTAGGCGGGGCCGCCTCGACCAAAGCCTGCTAAAATATACCAAATGATTCGAGATCAAACCAAGAGAGATGTGGCGTGCAAAAACTAATTACAGTGTTCGTCGCAATCATGGATTTCTCGAAATAAGATGATTGACCCGAATTAGCTCAAAAAATTGTTTGTATCTATTTCACGCAGTACTCTGAACATTTTTTTCTGTTTCTACACGTTTCATCAAACACCGTAGTGTACACAAAGTCCTGATTTAGGTGGTAACACAGTGCTGCCATTTGTCAAGAAGGAAATAATATCTCAGAGATTGCAAAATATCACAGGTTTTCAGTTGGCTATGTCAAAATAGATAACATATATTATTACATTTACACAAATACTGTGATCAAAAAATTAAGCACAGCGAAACCATTTTTCCTAAATAAAGTTAAATTATACCACCAGTAATTATTGTGAAATATAGGGTTGGCTATTAAAAATTGTTTTTACCCGTAATGAGGATCAGAAATTAATTGTTTAGGTTCATAATAATATCACCAGTAACCCGCTGCAGCTATGCGTGCAAGTGTTATGTATAACCGACATTTGGGAATATATATTTGTAAATTGGATTTAGGAATCTAACTGATATTTATATAATCAAGTAGAAAATAGCTAGCGCGGAAGACGAACCACATCCGCCTATAACGCAGCGCCGTAGTCTTGCTTGTGTTGGCCAGCGACCCGCTGCACTGTGTAGCTACGCGGGCAAGTGTTGTTATGAATAAAGCACATCTGTTGCTGTGCAAATGTGGTTGAATGTAAGCCAAACACACGCCAGAGAAAACCAATAGATCAGTTTGGTCGACTGTGCAGCCTGTGGTTGAGTCAGTGAGTGAATCAAGTTGCTTTGGCTCGCGCTCTCTGTCTGTCGGCAAACTGATCAATCAGACATACCCAGGAATCATGTAGCTTGCTTAATAATATAGATTTTGAAAAGCGTATACATAGATTGTTTGAGTCATAAAAATGGCAGGGGAATGGTGGGTTCGTGGTATATCCCTCTTTAGTGTTAGGTAAACCCTAGAAGGGTGACTGAATGGGTACTATGCCTTGCTTAAGACCCACAAGCTAGGGATCCAAGGAGAGGCTTTACTGCTCCTTTCTTCAAGACAGACAGTCTATGAGTGAATGAACTACGGGGCGGACGGCGAAAATGAAACAAGCGTCGTGACAGCTAGAAATTCGTTCAGATATCAATAGAAGACAAATGTGCTAGTAGCGATAGTACTTGTAAACAAAATTTTACAATCGATGATACAAGGAGTCGATTTGTTTAGGTATGGTGGAACTCATAATTAACTCACCATATCCGCCTCCTCCATAGCTGCCACCATAATCGTAGGCTCCGTAGCCACCATAGCCGTAGCTAGGTCCATAGCTGTAATCATAACCGGCGCCGTAGTAGTAGGGGTCATAGCCATAGCCGTATCCCGGGTAGGCGCTGCCAGATCCCCACGATGACTGACCCCACTGGTAACCTGAAAACCAACAAACCAGATAAACAAAGTTATTTTTCCGCATTGAATCTCACGATGTTTCCCTTACTGATGCTACTCGTAGGCGGATAGCCTTGTATCGTGGAGGTGCTAAAGGTTGCGCAGTTAACTTCACCACTACAACCGACTAGCCTTGCAGACTACCAGCAGCTCTCGGACGCAGGCCAGTACGTAGTATAGCGACCCCGCGTAAACAGAGTATCTGAAAGTAGCGTCGTTCAGTCTGACCTATCAACTTGCCGCTATCTGACCACGCTCATCCCTGCCCACAATGCAATCTTTAAAACTCCATCTACAACTTCTCTGCTTGATGCAATGACCGCACATTCCACACAGTCATTCGACAGGAGGGAATGCTATGATGACCTGGCCCACCTCGCAAGGACAAGAGACCCTTTGATAGTTGCTGCTAGTCCTTCAGGGTTGCTAGCCACCCTTCTCACTAGGCAGACCTTGTTAGGGGAACCGGTGTAATCGCCGACCCTAGCAACCAACCATGTTACCAGTACCACACGTGACCTGTCTTGGCGATAGTATCTATATGCACCCTAAACAACGCGTAGCATTCTTGACGCATTCGATTAATTATAATTCACTATTACATTTAATCCAGTCTTACCCTTTTGCCTGTTGGCTTGTTCGCGGGGTACTGCGATTCTCACATCACACTGAAATCGGAAAAATGGATGTATCAAATAAATTTTTTGAACACGTTTTGGAAACGCAAAATTTGGGTTTAAAGTCACGCGAGAGGTATGCTATGTAGCAAACTTGGGTGATTATAGCGTTCCCCAGAAAAGCACTGAAGCAAGAATCTTTTTCATGACTTAAATTTCCACGGATCTCGACCTCGACTTACCATGGTTAATTACCCCAGTAGTTCCTTAAAAGACATCTACGTACAGATACACGTGAGTGGTCATAGTTGGGAAAGGATGGTTTATGCAGAAATTCTTCAACATAGCAAACATAATTCACGGAGCAACATCTCTTCCGTAACTGGTAATACATAGACGAAATCACATTATATGAACACAAACCGGAGATCAATTAAAAGTGTAGGGAGGAGACCTGATAAGAACACCGTTTACTACAATACTCTCTTGTGCTTAAATCCAAATTTCGGCGAGATTTGACATATTTTGTAATATCATGTTTTTACTGGTTACTGTTTAATTACAAAAGTGATACTGATATAATAATGGACAATTAAGTTATAACAGAACAGTGAAAACAGATCGTCAATAGTATTGCCAAATGTTTCGTTGTTTACAGACAAATCACCATTGCTTAGGACAGGTAACGAGAGAAACACAAATCAAACCAGAATTATCAACGTTGACAGGAAAGCCCAGTGGTAAAATTAAAAAGAAAAATAAGAAAAACAAGATATCCACATGGGCTGAGCTCTCTCTCTCTTTAGAATGGGTTTGACACACTCCACCTATCCAGACTGGCCCAATGGTCGAGGATGGATGGAAGTGGTGGGACTGGGGTGCACTGCATCGGTCCATGCCCAGGTGGTGGGTGTGAGTCAGTCAGTCAGTCTGGCAGGTCTTCTGTGTCTGTCCAGCCTTCCCTGTTCAGTTTATGGTAGAGGATGCGGCGGTAGACGCTGCAAATTCACGAAGTAGTCCGTTGTTTAGTCAATCAGCAACACATTTAAGATGGGGAACAATAAGAGATGTCAACTGAACTCTTTCCTAGCCACAAAGTATGGAAAGGGAGAGAAACGTTTAGGAAAACAATTGGTACATATAGACATTGCCGTTATTATTTAATTGCTTAACTTCATATTCCAATGAAAAAAACAAGAGAAAACAACGACGACATTACACTTACGATATGCGGAGGTAGATTCAAGCAATAATAGTAGAAAGAAAACAATTTGATAACTAACTCCACACGACAGAAAGTCATCATAACATTACAATTGTCAACTCTGCAAGTCTAACTGAAATTACAATCAATCGATTAATCAATATGACAATCAATAAGTGAGGAGAAACCATGTTAAGATACCTTCTTATTGAATATGTCTTGCTTCTCCTCACGGCTGGCCTTCTTCGCCTCACTTTCTTTTGTATAGGTGACAAATATGTACGCTTTTCGTTTGCCCTTCTGGTTGTCGAAGGGCAAATCGAGAGATTCAATCTGTAGAATGGAAAACAAAAATCAACAAATCTAACATTAGTTTTTAAGCATTTTGCTGAAAGTATGTTAGTATGGAATTCTTCACATTTGAATAAGAAATTTAACTAATATTGGCGTATAATTAAAAAGTCAACACACCTTTCCAAAAGCACCAAAATATTCTTTGATCTGTTCCTCGGTCACATCCGGATCTAAACCACCAACAAATATCTTCTTCTGCGGTTCTCGACTTGGTTTGGCTCTCTTAGGATCTATCTGCTTGTTTTTCAGACGGTGCTCTTTCATTGCAAGTGCCTAAAAACGTTTTCAAGCGAAATTACGATAACTGACTGAAAGTCAACAAAACATATTTCTACACATAATTTTACTAACAGACAACGCTTGAGACACTAGATGTGATTTAGTATTCTTTGATGCTCAACTATATACAGTGATATATATTAAGGCGACTCAAAAGTAAAAATAGATTTTACACTTAAGCAAAGTTTGTCATCTCCCTTCTTTGTGTACATAGTCTGATTCGTGCATCACGGAATGATCTAATTTTTTTGTTCTGATTGCTCGAGACCTACTCTGACAAGGAAATAAGTCACACTGAAGTGAATCCACTGACTTGCAACGTCATCTGTGGCATTTCTCATACAAGATTGGTTTATTCTATGATGGTATTCTTAAGTACGTAAAGCTCAAGATGGACAAACATCGTCAATCCTCTACCATGAAGACAGGACACAAACAGTTCGATCCAAACTTCAATTCACAGCAAACCATTTGAGTTTTATCTACTGTAGAACGAAAGAAATCCTGTTCCACAGGATCCTACCTCTACTTAAACATAAATTCCTTTAGAAAGAAGACGAAAGCCTTGAGGGTGGTAACTGAGTTACCCAAGCATGATTACCACTTTGCTTAAGATATTCAATTTCAGCATTAAAAAAGCTGAAGATATTCCTCATCAAGGAGGTTCCAGCTTACAAAAAATTGTCCCCCCAAAAAGGAGTGCTTGGAAAGTAAACTCACATAGTGTAGGTCGTACTGATGTTTAAAACAATGCAGTAATAACTTTTTTGTACAGTGTGAGTCGAAAGTCTCCATACAAATAATCGTAATTGATAATCGATAGATAGCAGAATATAACTAGTTTTGCACTATATAAAAACTATAAAACTGGAAGTCAGCTAGACATTAATAAACAGAGTCTTGTCTCTGAGAATGCTCATTCTTCAAACTGCTATGCTTGACTGTCTGAGCTGTGAATATTCTGCTATCGATTATCGATTATTTGTATGGAGACTTTTGACTCATCCTGTATACTAGGTGCATTTTTATTGTCATTTCGATTTTGATAATATAGGTAAGGAAATTATATTTTTCAATATACTGTCTAACTTAACAGGGTTCACACCATTTTCAAGGTCATAATTCTTGTTTCTGGTTTGTCCTGACATCTTTCAACCGTGAATTGACGCTTCACAATATCACAACTGCTGTCTTCCACCCATTTTGCCACGTTTATGGTTCGCAGCACAGAAGTGACTTGATTGCTGGCATTCTTCTCTGAATCCAATAGGATTAAAGATGGAGCCAGGCATGCAAGATTACGACAGAGGTTTTAGCAGAGAGGAGATTTCTCTTTGATCTTTTTGATAACAGCAACAAGTAATGCTCTCGTCTCCATCAGCAGTTCTAACACTTGGCGTTCAGATAGGAGTTGCTTGGCCTTGAGTTTTGCGATTGTTTTAGAAGAGAAAAGCCAAGATCGATCATAGAGATATGCTTTTAGGTTAATCGAGTCATCCATCTCCAAACCCACCAACTTCTGGGGAGTGGTTGCAGCTTCAAGAGAGTCACTAGTCATGAAACGAGACATAAGATTCTTCATCACATTTTCAATCGTCAGGAAGAAATGGTAGCATAGACTTATCAGCTTGGTATTTGACCAGGAAGGGTTCAACCTCATTAGCAATTGAAACGAAGATTTCTACCCGCGGAACACTTATTTCCGAATTCTCTAGCTCATCAAGAGTCTTGAATGCTTCAGTGCTGAGCTTTTTGGCTTTGTCTTTCGGATCTCCTGAAGATATTTCTTTACATGTGGCCAAACAACAATCACTTGAGGTAAGTTTGAAATAATCCTCCTTCCTGCAGGGTGAATCCTTAAAAAGATAATACAATGACGAGAGGAAATGTTCAACATCCCAATTAGCTGCAGAGTGTCCATCACTGAAGGCATTGTGGAGGACGCGGAGTCCACAACTACCAACATTAGGAATTGATTGGCCCCAGTCGTAACCAATTACATTTGTTGAACTTTCCATTCAGAGTCCAATTCACATTAGAAGCTACTTTATTAGAGCAGTTATGTCGACTACTATTGAACCGACAACTAGGTCAACCTACCAGTGGTGTAATTTGAGAATCCTGTAAGCGCTGAGCTGAGAACAAGTCAAACACTTCTTTTAGCAATCGAGCTATGATATGTTGAAACACAAGTTTGACTTGGCATATAAGAAACTGGTAAAGAAGTTATTGAAATCATAACTGTTCAGCTGCTGGCTTTACAAGATTGGTGAGTCCAAGATCAAAATAGCAAGGTATGAGGAAAATGATGCACAACATTGAAAACTTTTGGGTGATGGCCAACTTGCAGCCCACCCATCAGTATAATATTGGCACAATGGCTCATCAGTCAGCAGCATGTGTACCACCAAGTAACACGGATGATCATTGCTTTAACAGCAAATAAGCATCATCAATAATTTATAGTTAAATAGTCGAGGTTGGGTGGTTCCATATTGTTTTTTACCCTGAGGGTAAACATGAACATGTAGAGATTGTAGACTACAGTATTTTTGTGACTCATAAATTAATATGAACATTCTGCCACTATTCAAGGAAGGTTACTATTTCAAAGTTATTAAAAGAGTACAGCTACTGAATCAGGGCATCTACTATTCGAGGCTGGGTCTCATTTGAAGAAATGTCTATCTTGGAAATCTGCAGTTTCATCAAAAAACTATGGCTAAAAAATGATCTGCGACTTGAAATCACTGAAATCATGCTCTTGTGTAGTAAATAAACCAGTGGTTTGCATGTTAAAAATATTTTTTAAACTCTTTGAATGGCTACAGTGCAAATAAAACAAAGTGAATGTATTACAAGGTATCAAGAGAATTCTAAACCCTTGCATATTCTTATGATCTTGTTCTGTTTTCTAATTCACTGTTAATATAATGGCAAAAAAGGTTTTAAGAACAGAATACAATGTCCGTAATTTTGATCAATCTGCTCTACACATTTCACTAGAATTATGTTTGCACTGTCTCACACACTATCGAAACAATTCTTAAGTGATAATGATCTGCTTGCCATGTCCTTCTTGATTTCTACAACTAGTGACACAACTGAACCAATACCAACCAATGATATATGAAGAAACTCTATATAGACACCATCTTCAATAAAATGAACAAGTGGCCTGCTGCAGCTACACATGCAAGTGTTGTTATGAATAAAGCACAATGCACTCCAGTTGAATATCTATCAGCTGCTGTTCAGTGTGTTTTCACTGTACATTCAACCGCCTGCACAGGCAGCATCTGCTAGTGCAGCGCCATAGTTGCGCTTGTGTTTAACGAGCAATAGATTACTCCAGAATGAATGTGAATCAACAGAGAAAATCAATAGATCAGCTTGGCCGACTGTGCAACTTGAAGTCAGCTAGCTAGACTCTGTGAATGAATAAGTGAATCAAGTCGCGCTGGCTCATATTCTCTCTTTCAGCAAACTGACAAATCAGAATATGTGTTCTAATGGTATATGAAGCCACCAAAATGTTATCGTATATTTTATCCTGCACTGCAACCCAGTGATGCCGGATGCATCCACAACAGGGGTATATATAGCAAAACACAACGTTCTAGAAAACAAGTCACGTGATTTCCGGTTTGTACAGGAAGTGTGGGGGCGGATCATGCAATGTGGGCGTGATCCCCCAGCGTCTTGGCCGCTGATTGGCTAAGCCAAGAAAAATTTATAAGAGATGGCAGTCGACAGGGATGGAGATCACATGAGAACTTGTCGGCGAGATTTGCCGAGGAAGAAATGTAAGAAACAGTTAGATGCTTGGCATCGATCAACACTGGAAGCCATACTTAGTGTCCAGCCGAAGTCTCGGGGCGATTCGCGGACGATCGCCCAAAGGTTGTTGCACAGAATCAGGTCTCCTGTGGCACACAGGATGATCGTGTAGGCGAGAGCCAGGAGCTCCACTTGCTGCTGGTTGTAGACAGGAATCACTTAGCTTACTTAATAATATAGATATGTGCCAGTAAATAATTAAAATTGTGAATCTGCTCACTATATTACATATTTGTGCAAATGCTCAAATGGAAACACTATATATACTGAATACAATTACTAAATGTTATTGAAATATAATTACATTTATTAAACTTACCTTGGTTACACTATCTTCTTGTTCAAAGATTACAAAACCAAATCCTCTTGAATGACCAGTGAATTTATCTACTTTAATTGTACAAGTCTTGACATCACCCCATTTACTAAAGTATTCTTTAAGGTCTTCTAAAATTAAAAAAAAACAAATTTTTTATGATTTCAAATATAATTTCCACAAATAATCAATAATACGTACTTTCATTAGTTTCCCAACTCAAACCACCGACAAATAATTTTCTGTAAAAAACATTATAATATTAATATATTGTTTAATACTTTTAGAGCATATAATGTATATATAAGCTGATAACAATAACATTGGCAATAAAAAACAGAACTAATTTTTAGATCAATGTATTTATTTAATAATATCACCATGTTATAAAGGAAAAATATATTATATTTTAAGGAACTAACTGGCATGTAGCAATCAAGAAAAATTATTACAAACTCTCCATTAGATTAGATAGAATTTAATTTATTTTTGATAATATCATTTATATAAAGGTATTTAGTTTTAAGTAATTGCTATTTTTTAATAAAAAATAATGTTACTTTTTAACAAAATAAAAATAATAATATATACATGACTACATAATAACAATGATTTATAATTACTTTAATTGCTAAAGTTATACCTAATAAATGGATAAGTACTAATAATACTAGTATTTATATATTACTTGGTATTAATATTGTCACAAAAATCATATGTACAGTCATGTAACTAACTATAAGTAATTACTGTTTGAAGATATTCACATGTGCTGGGCTTTTCACTGAATAAATTTACCACTGGCAGCCAACTTCCTGTACCCTTTTCAGGGTGGCCGCAAAGGTTCAACAAAAAATTCCCGTATATTCCTGTATATTTTTTCAAAAATTCCCGTATTATATTTTTTTAAATCTGAGGAGTATTACTCAAAATTGACATTACTAAACATAACTTGTGTTTAATAGGTAATAATATTTACATACATTATAGATTGTCTTATAGGTATAAGAGACATGGAAAAAAGAGAAACGTATAATATACACATGAGCAGTTAATACTGTACATTTCGGAGTGTATACTGTTTCATAATAAACATAATATAGGTTTATATTGTTAAGAATGTAGATTTGAAACACAAGGATAAAGTCAGCACTTCCCTAATTCAATTTCCAGCCTGTCGCTGCATGTCCCGTGGCTGCTGCACCATGGACAACATGAAGGCCACAAGATCCTATAGATATCAACTCTGGAAACTGTTCTGTCTATGATTTGAAATATGCTTCAAAAACGCCCAATTGACGTTTGCACCATCCATTGAAATTGCTATAAGTTTGCGCAATCCAACTTTGTTAAAAGGGTTGCAGAACACGTCTACCAAATGTGCTGCTGTCGCTCGATCTAAGAAGACTGATGTTAGGAATTTTGTAACAACCTTCATTGTACCTTCATCCCAAAAACGTACACAAATGTCCATTCGACATCTTTGAGATATCTTATTCAACAACTCATCAAAAAGCGCAACAAACTCAGGAAAAAATATCCCGTATATGTTCTAAAATTCCCGTATATAATATAAGGGAATAATCAAGTATATTTCACAAAATTCAAGTATATTTCCGTATATACGGGAAATTCAAGTATGTGCGGCCACCCTGTGCTATTTCAAATGCATTATGTACTCATGGATTTTATTAGTATATATTATAGTTATTATTAGTATTCTATTGCCAAATGGGAGGTAATATAATAATTGATCTTATTTTTGGATTAGATTAGCAGCATCTGCTGAAATAGCCCTTGACCCTTTTGAAAGAGCATGTTTCGACATCATACAGTCATTGAATTGATTTCAATTTATACCTATAATCAAATATTAAATCTGATGAATTAAATGTATTTCTTTAAGTATCTGACTCTGTTCACTATTGCATAGCTATAATTATAAAGTAAGTCAGTCTACATTAGTATTGTATCTAATCCAAATTTCCAATTTGATATAAGTATATTCCCACAGACACAGTTCCCAGCGGCGCTACTATGGAATCGTAACCCCAACCCAAAATACAGAATTTTCAATAAAAAAATCTATATATACAGATTAGATCAACCCTTAGAAACACACAATATTTCCTTTTAAAAGTAATAAAATCGTAATTTACGCATAAAGTTTAGTCTATATACCATAAATTATGAATATTCAATGTAAACTAATGCTTACCCCAAGGCAATAAATATTCCAATAATATTGGCAACAATTAATACGGTAGGCACTGTCAATAGACAAAAAAATTGACAGTGCCAGGCACTGTCAATAGATTTAACGAATTAATACAGAAGTGCTGAAAAGCAGAAAGTGTGAACTAATGCTTACCCCAATAAATATTGGCAACAATTAATACAGAAGTGCTGAAAAGCAGAAAGTTACTGAAAATAATCCGCCTTAAACGACCTTGTCGATAATAGGCCAGACGTTAATAATAAAACAATTATTAGTGCATTTAAACGCATGGAAACCCGCATATTGTTCGGCGCGGCGCTGTGTATTAATTGTAATTATATTTTTAGAAAAATTTGATTTGCACTCTAACGAACACAAGAATTATTTGAATTGTCACAACCAAATAAACTATTGAATTATGCAGGCGCTAATGCACAACTAAAACTGAATCACATAAATTTAGTAGATATTTTAGTCCTATTCGAAGTAGTAGGCATTTAGTTGTTTCTATTCCACTCGAGTATGCTTTACTATGGAACCCCCCCCCTTATAATGTGTCATACAGCCCACATACCGTCCACTATGTATGAGCACCTCCCTTCTAGTAAGCCAAACGGCCCATACCGTCCACTATGGCAGAGCACCTCCCTTCTAGCGTGTCATATAGCCCACTATGGAAGAGCACCTTCCTTCTGAGAAGTCAATTACGGCCCACATATAGTCCACTATGGAAGGGCACCTCCCTTATAACAAGCCAAACGGCCCACATACAGTCCACAATGGAAGGGCACCTCCCTTCTAACAAGTCATACGACCCACATATAGTCCACTATGGAAGGGCACCAACCTTCTCATTTACCCATTAGTAAGTAGTACGGGCTGGACCATCTAAGAGATTCAGCATTTTCCCTTTTCCCCTTATTTTTCATTGTAATCACATTTGCCGAGTGTCATTGTACAGTTACCATTAGTAGTAAACATTCTGCCTCCTCTGTCACACTTTGAAAATTTCAGTATTTCCTCTGTTTACTTTCTTTTTTATTTTACTCACATGTACCAAGAGCCATTCTGTTGTGGTAACTGTGGTAATATGCAGTAGTATGCGTTTTGTCGACTCTTGCTCACTTTAATAATTATGTTTTTCCCATTTTTTCTTTATTTTCTCTCTAATTGCCTGTGCAGAAATCCCTGCATTTTAATCAAAGTTCTACTTTAAATTATTGTTCTCAGTACTCTCTTTACAGGTACGCAACCGAGGGCGATTTGGAGCCTTTTTAAAGAAGTTATAGCGGTTTAAAGTTGGCTTGGGGCCACTATTGGCCATTACCTGAAAAACGACTTCCCCGTACCCAGCCCCATGAAGACGTTTGTGTTTCACAAATCTATTTATATGGTCGATGTTGCATCCAAAGAAGCATCTTGTGTGCAAATATTGGAGCTTTAGAGGCAAACGGCAATCAAAGACTCTCATGCAAAAATTGTAAACGCCAAAAGGTGGGCCGTTCCCGAAGTAACTCAAAATGATTAGACAGACAACATAGACTGGTAGAGACTCAAAAATGTTTTTTAAAATTTTGTGCCTCTGTGAGGCCTCTTTGAAAATTTGCGTTAGGGCCCTTGCGATGAAACATTTTTGATCGTCAAATTTATTTGCAGATACCGATTTTTATGTCACGGAAACTCACTCATCTTAAAGGTCTATGTTGTGGCCTAATATCAGATAAATAGAAGCCAAGGGGACTCGGCAAAACGTAACCCTAATTGGGCAAAATACGCTATTTTTGCCCAGATTTCCGTCCGGACTCGATCTCTACAGTCCAAAGTTGGCAAGCTACAACCTTCTCTATGAGGTATTCTTAGTTACCTACGCAAGGTGAACACTTTATGTGACAAACACTTTTGGATCAGGCATCTATAAATTATTAACCCCAGGGACTTTTTTGTTAATAAAAAAAATTAAAAAGTAGCCTGCTTTGAGGCCCTCGAAACATAGAAAGGCCTTAATATTTCAAGACGATTTTTTACACATAGAAGCCCATGTCCTCTATGTATTCTGTCCCAAATAATCTAAGATTTTGGATCAAGGACCAGCCCGAAAACTTTAACCCTAATTTGTAAAAAATTACATAGGGTTCAAAATGACCTCGGATTTCACCCCAAGTACCGTTCTTTGAAAATGCCCTGACAAAATCAATAGCTAATATGTTCCTAGAATCACATTTGCTATATATCTATGTTAATTTTTTGGAAAAGTGATACATAAAGTGGGGTGAGCCTAAGTTCTTACTAATAGCGTTCCAGGTGTGAAAAACAATCGGGGCCCCCGAGGGGCTACCGCCGGGCCAGTTCCTCTGCCGCGACAGGCAAAGTTTTTAAAAACTAGAAAACGCCACACTACTCGAAAGTAGTGTGACGTTTAATTTCTATTTATTAAGAAATAAATTAAAATGAAATTTACAAATAGTATATTTTCTGTATATTTGCATAACAATAGCTATATTTTCTGCATTGTACCTAAATTGTGTATTCTTAACTGTTTATTTTAACTTAATTTCTCGCATTATACTAAGCGCAAAACGCTATGGATAACAGCACATTGTAAATTATACTTTCAATGAGAATGTTATCCTTAGCGTTTTGATAATTATAAAATATAACGTGACAAATTACGTTACAA
>JAUYWV010099221.1:0-13698 GCA_032274565.1 Nematoplana nigrocapitula | reverse complement strand
CGGAACGCCATCTCCACGTTTATCTGTCTGTCTCCAGGTCGTCGTATCGCCTTCGAGGACAACGACACCAAGCTGGAACGCCTCCGTTCCAAACCCCTACCGACCGAATATGTGGTGCAGATCCCCGCCTTCGAATTCTACGCCTGCCTCCGCACCACCACCACCAGACCACCCAATCGGACTTTTGGGGGGTTGACCGGGCGTCGACAGGCCACGCGGAACAGGCCCGCAGACGAGGAGGTCGATGGCCAGCGCCAGAGCAACATGGACCAGATCCGACAGAAGTTGATCCGGATGAAGGACAAGGTGGGAAGGGAATGAAAATTTATGTGTATTAGCATTCACAAACTGGTTCCTGTTTTCACTACACAGAGAAAGATATTTCGAGAATATATATTCAGATCTCATAATTGTGTATGTAACGTAAAGCATAAAATCTCTCTCGGTATATTTCAAAGAATTCCAAATGAATTTCAGATGATCCATATCAATTTTAGATTTTATAAAATAAATTTGAAATTTATTATATTAATTTAAAGATTTTAACTGAATTTCATTTATTTTCAAATATGCTATCGGTGTTAAACACATGTGCTATCCAGAAATGAAATCAAAGTAGTATCACTTACTTAGGGGTGCAATTCAATTGCTGTCTCCATTTACACTATACACTAGCTTTCTTTTAGAAACAATATTCAAGGGAAAAAATGTTTGAGATTGGCCGGTTAGCATATTTTTTAATGTAATTAATTTATCCAACTGGGCGATTTTATTGTCGACTGCATAGTTTACATGTTAACTGTGCCCCATTCAGTATTTCACATGTGACTTTGTATCCTGTATCCACAGCATCATTTGTTTATTACCTTCTGCCTCCCCGTTTAAACTCAAGAATGTTGCGTGTTAGTTATTGAGCAAAGCGTCAGTTCTTTTGTCGATTGGTCATCGGTATCCAACCAGAATTATCTCGCAGCAACAACATAACACCAGTGGCCCGCTCTAGCTACGAAAGCAGTGTTGTTATGAATAAAGCACAACGCGCTCAGCTACTGTACAGCGTGCGTACAACCGCCCAAATCAGATTCAGTTATCAAAAGACCCATTTTGCATTGGCCTTCTCCTCACATTCTTGACCTCTGGTCATACTCGGTCAGCGACGTGCTCAGATGCCTCGGTTTGTCCCCATTCTATGCGGAAGGGCTTTGCTAATTTCAGTACCCCATCTTCCCAGTAATTTTCTAGCCAGGTGGGATGCATGATGTGACGAACTATCAGCCATCTCATACGCCATCGGGTGTCGACTGTTTTCGATCTACGTGGGACACTGACTATGTATAGCTGCAGCCGAAGTGAAAGACGTCGGTTTTAATGGATATGATTTTTTGTTCTTTAGTGTCAAAATGAATTAACTTGGCACCCGGACGGCTTGTATTGCTGATTTGCTACATATTGAAAGCAGATTTCGCCTGTTTTCGGATGTACGCGCTAGGGAACATGGGGAAAATGAGAAATGAGAAACATGAAAGTAAACCCGCAAATGAAACCTTCTCTTAGCAAATGGAAGGGAACTGCTAGCTTAGTTAATATGCAAAACATATTTTTCCTCATTTCCTAGTCTTTAAATTAATGAAAAATATTCGTCATAGAGCAAACCCATCTTTTATTTGACGCGTATAAAATGTAATTGTTTGACTTGTAGTTATTGAGCGAGTCGATAGAGGTAAGACCACGCCGCCTCATTTGATATTTCTTTAATTAATTTTCTACCATATTCCAACTTTCAATGCAATTGGGGCTTGCGGTTGTTTTGATATCGGTACAATAGCATACGGTATTTTGCCTAGTTTTTTATTTAAATTGTTTATTTGATACTACCGGTATTTCATTGAACCTTTAAGTGCGTACTTCTCTTTACATTTTGCTTTTGTTTTGTCTTGGTCATTGTATTGTTTGGTGTCGCCCCACTTCATATCGACGGTTTTGGAAAGTATGAGCAATTTTTGGCAAGTCAATGCCGCATTAAAGCATATTTTAGAAAAGAAAATACTACTGGAAAACTTGACAGTCCGTAAGTAGTACAGGAGGAGTTTCCAACTCCGAAAAAAACAGATCATCATATATTTCCTGCTAACAGCTGCCGTCTCCGTTCCGTGGCGAGCATTCTGGCGTGTCTTTTGTAAAATAGGATAAGAAAATTACGAAAGATATGAATTCATTTTTTATAAAATACTAAAATAACCTTTACAAAAGCTGTTATATGGAGGTCTGGAATTATGGTCACATGTGGATATGCGGGATATATCGAAATATACACATGACAGAAAACTTTGAATATACTACAGTATATGAGCACCATGTGTGTTAATATGCAACAAGAAACGAAAGAATGGCGAAATTTCAGAAAACAAAAATGGAAGTTGGATTATTTTTGGAGGAAAACGACTCATACATGCATAATATAGTGCACAAATAATATTATTCAAGTACCGTATGAGTATAGTATTCATATGTGTCGTGATTAGCACAAATTGCTACATTAAAATATTTGTAGGGGAAATTCACGCGATTTCAAGGTTAGAAACGTTCCTACTAAATAAATCCACCATCACTTGGCATCTAACGCGAATTTAGTTCCATGTTTTGTCTGTTGGGGACATATCGAGCAAGTTATACAAATTCTAAAAGCTGTTTGACAATACTAAATAATTCTAAATGGCTACATAATATTTCAGTTTTATTCTTAAACATTGAACACTCAATATAATTTTATTATAAAACAATAATCTTAAGCACATTAGGTAAGGTTATATTTAGTTTTAATAATAGAAAAAAATGTTTTGGTATTGAAACTTGTAAAGTTTTAATACTTTTTTTAAAGATTTTACAGCAGAATTAATGCTGATTTAATATGAACTTTGGCACATCCATTTTGACTATTCTTATAACACTAAGAACCAGGAGATTAAAACTACTCAATAAAAAGTTGTTATTAAGGAAACAAAGTCATATTTATTTTAGTCAAATTAAAAGTAAATAATGACCATAATAATTTAAAATGTGCTGAATATGCCAGATTTTAAAACATAAAAATAAAAACAATTATAACAGTTTCCAACATAAATTAATTTAATAATTTTCTATTAAAAAAATATTAACCTAAAGCAATATCATGCGGTGCCGTCTCCGTTCCTAAGGTCGCGCCATGTCTCTCTTTTTAGGCTTTCCTTTTAGTTTCTCCAATAGTTGCTGTCCTACTCCAATCTTTACATCGTCACCCCATGTTCTTCTTTGCTTTCCTCTGTCTCGCTTTCCATTGTTCGAGCCTTCCAAGATGAAATAAGGCAAACTCCCGCTAGAACTTCTAAGTAAATAACCCGAAAATCTTAATTTTCTTTCTTTGAGATTCTGTTATAGATTCTGTTATTCTTCAATCCCAATTATTTGCAATACCTTTTCATTCGAAACCTTATCTGTCCAACTCATCTTCCGGTTTGTCCTATAGCCACCAGTACTCAAATGCTCTCATTTTGTTGTCAATTTCTTCGCGGAAAGTCTAGTCCTCCAACCAAATTTTGACTCCCAATTTTACGCCCTTCTGAGCAGTGTTTGTTTTTCAACACACGATAAAACTATACACTAGTTTCATCTGTTAGACCGTTAAGTTTCCGAGAAAAGATTTTCCGCTTTTGGTCTTCACTAAGTTGCTTTTAGTCGGAGAGGTGATATATAAGCAACTAGCTGTTATACTCGGCGTTGCCCGGGAAGAAATGAAAGCTTCTTGGCTGATAATTAATTTCGCCAATGAATCTGCTTTTGGCCCTCAACCCGTGTTCTACGGGGGTGTAAAACAATGATGCATCAACGTACTGCTCGCTACCATCGATTAATATAACATCAAACAAATAAACTTAACAAAACACATAACCAATAAATACTACAGCTGCCAGATTCCATTTTGCCATTTTGTAATACACTGAAATAGCATTGCAGGAATCGCCTACTACAGAATTCAAACTCCCAATTCTGTAGTATCGTTTATAGTAATAGCATTTTAAAATTTTTGACTATTACTATATAGATCATTATTTTAAGTCCATTTTAATATTTTCATTAATTTATTTATAATAGAAAGAAAACTTTAAATTATTTAAAAACAGATGAAAACATCCGCAGAATCTGTGCATAGGTTTGCTCTCTCTCTCTCTCTCACACACACACACACACACACACACACATACATACATACATACACACACACAACTCTACTTTATATAATTTAGATAGATAAGTGAAGGTAATATCTGCATTTTTGTGTTTTTATGAATAAGGTAGCGGTATCGGTATCGGGAGAAGAACTACAAACAGGATTTAAACGAGAAGACACAAATGTTTGACACAGAGCAGAAAGAGGTTAACATGATAGCCATTTTCACTAAAAATTCTTTTAAGAGCAATTATTTCACTATTAAAGTTAGTCCAGTTTCAACAAGCTCGACAGGCTCTATGGAGAAGACAGTTTATTAAAGATAATTTCCAGGAATAAGGACCTAAGGCATTGTAATTATGAAGAGAGCCAGTAAAAGTTTTTTATGAAAAGTAATAGAAGAGAAACTATTGTAATTTTTTGGAGATATTAATATCAAGGAAAGAAAGGTGTTTTCGGCCAACCTCTAGAATAAACTTCAAATTGGGGTGTTGAGAATTTAGAAAATTAAACAAATCCAAATTAGGGTTTTCAGTCTGAAAAACAACATAATTGGTCAATATAACGGGAGTACAATGCCTTATGCTCTTATATCTGGAAAATGTCTTTAATAAATTGTCTTCTCCATAGAGCCTGCCGAGCTTCTTCAAATTTTCGCATCCCAATTTAGCAATTGCTCATCACGTGCGTAATTGTACTTGTACTCTGGGCCCTTCTAATTTCAAGGTTATTGATAGTTCCTTTTCCCCATTTTTACTCCATATAAAATAGGCTTTACACGTCAAGTCTCTGTTTAAATAGACAACTTCATTTGTCAAGCTCATCATTTTTCTGTAATATATTTTAGTTCTTTTACTGAATAAATTTTACAGCGATCATTTTACTGTACCAGTTTTACATTGATTTCGTTTTAATTCTCTTGATAAAGGGTCGTACCCGAAACCGCGGACGAGAATAAACTTATTTTAAAAGTTGCTTTTTTTACTTTCAGTAATTTTCTGTCAAATCGACTATATCTCTCAAGCTTGCTATCTGGAAAAGCGTTGACTTCAAAAATCAATATCCAACTTGATTACACACCAAAGTCACTGCTCATATGTCAATTTGATTGCTCTTTGGTTTAGTTCAATTATAACCTTCAGGGATAGTAGTACATTTTGAATGTTAGTGTATAAATCAAGTCAACTATATGAGGGAGATATATTGGTTAACAATCTTCTAACGGGTAGACTACTGTATATACAACAAATGTTGATAGTGAACAGAACTCGGGGATCATTCCGCGAGAAAACGTGGAGTTCAATGACAAGGCGCTTTTGCTCCAATGTGGATGGTCTTTGGGATAGACAAATTGGTGAAGACACAAGTCTAATGAGGCAGAAGTTCAATTTGAAAACAACCACACTTGAAAATGAAAATTACGACGTAGTGTACAAGCTTTCGGCTCAACTTACAGGCACAGTACATGATTATGGCCCTAGGTTGAGTCGAAAGCTTGTACAATACGTCTTAATTTTCATTTTCAAGAGTGGTTCTTTTCAATGGATTTACAGTGCAGCCAGTTTCACTTTTTCGTTCCAACCAGCATATGTTTTTTCAGTGTCCAATGTCAGTTGTCAGTTTCCCATATATTCTTCAGATGTTCAGTTCCTTCAGGGTAGGTGAACATGTTTGTGTTGTGTGTTGTTCTTTTATGTTATCGTTGTCTGTGGAAAATGCATATTAGGGTCCGTCCATTTGCATCATAAGCGATTGCTCCAACGAATGTCTACGAGAGCCAGGCCTTGTGTGGGATTATTCGTCATTGTGTCCTAGCGTTTTGTACAAGACATTCCAGTTTGTTGTTCCGGGGAATTTAATACAAAGCACAGTCCTATTAGTTCTCAAACACGCGGACCAGTAGGTAGACATAGAGCAACAATCTGGAAAGGAACAAACTTTTTTTCTAGCAGTAGCGATCGTGTAGGAAAACTTGCTGATCACATGCTGCTTTTTTCTCAGGCGGCATTACTTCTTAACACGCGAGTAGTAAGCGTTTGTTCAAATATCATTAACCTTCTTCTCCACCCGGCATTCCAGGTAAATCTGAACGACATTCGGAGTCGAATCGGTCTGCGCCGGAATCGAGACAGCGTCCAAACAACAGAGGTGACGACCTCCCGACGCTCCACCAGCGATTCGCCAACGCCCAAACCGAGCCGGAAGAATCTGGCAGTCGATGAGAGTGGATCGATAGCCGCCAGCAGGAGTCTCGAGCCCTCGCCTTCCAGGGACAGGAAGGATCTAGCCGACAGAAGCAGGTCAGTCAGGTTGATGGCAAGACCAAGAGGCGAACGTCATCCTGAGTAGAGTGAATTGACCTAGCGAGGAAGGTGGGAAGAAGTTGAAGCGGCAGTAGTAAAGATTTACTTAGCTCTAGTTCACCTCACTCACTCCCGCCTGGAAGAAATTTGTTTTTGGCAAGAGTGTGGTGCTGAAGTTGGAGGGACGTACGGGGACATTGGAACATAAACTCTCTGTAAATCTCTTTCTTGTCTGCCATTACCATATCTCTCACTCCTTTCCATTTGCCAGAATTTCTTCACCAGTGATTTCACTAATCTCTCTTTCTGAAGTTCGCTTTTCACTTCCTCACTTTCTATTTCCACCGCATCCCCTGTGCTTTTTTCTTTTTTCTGTCCTACGACGACTCTCCCAAGGATTTCATGCTTATTCTCTATTATTTGGTTATTTCGACCCCACCTTTGTAGTTTCGCCCCCCCCCCTCGCCACATATTCTTGACCTGCTCTGGTACTGGTGGGTACACACCGAGGAGATTCTTCATCAGCTAGAAGGGGCTTATTTATATGGTCATTCTCGTTAGGGCACTAGATTTAAGCAACAACAATAGTAGGCGAAAAGGGGCTCTGGATCACCCCACCGAAAATCTGCAATACAGAATCCGCAAAACGAAGCGACAGGTGACGCCATTTGTCTATTGGCAATCGTATTCTCACTACTCTCATCCTTGAATAAAATAAATAATAATTTGATTATCTATAGGATGTGTTCTTCATAATGAAAACTCTTTGTAACTCCTGCCCGTGTTTGCCCACTCCTCCAGAGGGAGTTCGGAAGCGGAAGACGACGACGACGACGATGACATCTTCATGCGCGGGGTGGACTCGGAGATGAGCACTGACGTGGACGAGGATGATGAGGAAGAGGAGGGCTGTTTGAGTGACACAGACGTGGCGGTCTTCAACCGTCTTCTGCTGGCCGAAGGGGCTGCTGTCTCCCCGGGCACTGGAGGCAAGGCGACGCTTGACCTGCCGGCCAAGTTCAGCAAGGTACTCACTCCACTTCAATGGCAGGAACGGTTTACTGCAGTACCTAGCGCGAGGATGACACTAGCTAAAAAAATTATAAAATGGAAGTAATTGTTTTTTAATGCCACGTACTGCGTTTCCACTTGTCCCGATTGCCCTTAGACGTTCTCATTTTGGAAAATATCATTCAAAGCCTCGTGATTAGTCGTGATTTTCAAATACTGTACATAAAGCCTAAAAAGTCAATAAAAGACCTTATGTTTGGACACGTATGTTAGAAAAAAGCATTGTAGCCAATTTCAGCAATTGTATTTCCAATTATACAAAACGATTTGCACTTCGCATAGTGTTTATACGTACAAAATAATTCCAAACACTTCACTTGCCGAGCATAATAAAGAGAAAAAGGATCCAGTGGAACAGAAAAGAAAAGCAGCTGATGCAGAGATGCATGGTATTGATCATAACTTGAAGTAGAAGAAAAAAGGCTGGAAGCTGAACCTAACCTCCTTTAGTCAACAATTAACAAGCTGCTTGCAGAACACCGTCAGTGAATTTCATATTAACCCGAAAGCCATCAGAGAAGCAGTGAAATCGAGTGAGTCTGAAATCAGAAACACTGATTGAAAAGATTTTTTATTGCATATCATAATCGATTCTATTTTTCTATCCGCATTTTCTATTACCAAATTTCCATTTTTTTCATATTTTCGTCCTTGGCATGAGAAGAATTCAACAGAACTTTTGCTATATTGTGCACATTGTATACAGTACGAATAGATTTACTGTGTCTTTTATATATTTCTGTCTTGACAGAGTAGTGTCCCCTGTGAAAAAATATCTGAGGACATAGCAGTTTCAATTTCACTTTTGATGAGAAATACTGTCTCGTATTAACAAAACAGATTTAAAATTGAAATTGTGAAGCGGCTTATGAAGTGACAACAGCGAACATGATTCGGGGTGGAAATCGGCGTGGTGGAGAATGTGTTAGCGTCTGTATGTTGCCTTTGAATCTCAACAAATTTTGAAACATTTCTAATCCAGATATAGCACTCCCGTCGTATATGGTCTTTTTAGACACTTTTAAATTTAAGACTACCGATTTTTTACGTCATTTTATACCGGTTATTGATATGCGGTCTGTAAAGCTTCCATGGGAGTGGTGACAGCATTCGATTGTAACATTTAATGCAAGTGATATTTCTTTAGTTACTTTCCGAGCTAGCGGACGCGTTTATGATTAGTTGGTTTGTATGTTGTGCTGTTTCGGTGCCTTATTTTCAGCTGGACAGCGCATCGAATGAAGACATTCGACGTGTCGGAGAGCCGAAGCCTACCCAAGAAGTCCTGCTGTCCAGTTGTGGTATTGTGGCAGCGCGAACCGGCTCCACTGAAGAGTCCGCGGATCCTCTCACTCTGGCCGAAGACAATTTCCAGGTGCTCTGTCTGTTCTTGTTGTTGTGCTTTTCTTCGTTTGGGGAATTTATAGTCATAAGTAATCGCTTCTTTTAAACCATTTCCGTTATTAAAAGTATTGATTAGTTTACTGGCACGGGAGTTATCTGTCATGCGATTGATTTAATCGATTAGTGCAGAAACTTGTGGAATGGCCGTTAGAAGCCATTAGAAATTTCAACGCTTCACTTGCTGAAAGAAAAGACTCAGTGAGGCGTCAATCGAAATTAAGGTCAGGTATAATATCTTCATAATAACAATCAATGACAACAAACTTTTTTTAATGACCTCGCTTTGTCATCGACTGAGATAGGCTCATCAGTAGGAGCCAGGGCGTTACCTCTAAACCTAAACATCACACAGTCAGCCATTGGCGAGCGTGGCCCCCTTGACAGCTTCGTATTTCAGTCATCTTGCAGATCGCCGTCTTGGACGTCTATAGTTCTGCCGTTATGGATTAATAATGAAGATACTGTGTTACAAAAATAACGATTCTGCTGGTGTAGTAAAACGAACTTTCACAGAGTTCGTACGCCTCGGCTCAGGGAATTTGTCATTTTCTTAACTTCTCTCTGGAAACCTCAAGGAATGTTGGAAATATTTAAATCTCAGGGAATTTGGCATTACCTTAAATTTTCAGGGAAACCTCTGGGAATTTTAAAAATATTAAGATCTCATGGAAATTGGTATTACCTAAACTTTTCAGTGAAACCTCAGGGTATTTTGGAAATATTTAAATCTAAGGACATTTTGCATTATCATGATTTCTCTGGGACACCTCAGGGAATATTTCCATGATTTACTAATTTCAGTGAATTTTAAGATTCAAAATCATGAACGCTTATTTCCAAATACAATTAAGATTTTTGGACAACTTTTGTCCTCAGCTTCACGTGCAAGTAAAAGTAAAGCTTGTGTGGCTTATTTAGATGAGATATATGTAGAGCCGGGAAGCACTTACGGCAGATTTAATTTGAAAGTGAAAGCTCCTGACAACGAAGTAATTATATTGGATTTAAATCATAAGCGAAAGAAATTGGAATCCGGCATTCAGCAGGCATTCAGCATGCAGTTAAAAACGAAAATAGAATAGGACTGAGCTGTGTAAACTCAATAATACTTTTTAAAAAATATTTGGTTAATTTTACCTTTTCGGCCTTCGCATATGTATGCTAATGTTCTCTTAAAACTCAGGGGGAAATATTCTGCGTGAAGCGTACGAACCATGTTTTCTGATAGTTATCTAATCACGGGTAACAGCTAGTTTGTTTCTCCCCCCTCCGACTGCTGTAGATCGCAGACGTGGCCCATATTCGCGAAACGGATCGGGAGCACATCTACCAACGCCGCCTGGAGCGAATCAGTCGTCAGCTGAGCCTGGCCGAGTTCGAGGAGACGAAGCGGGAGGAGAACGCTGCCATCTGTGAAGCCATCCCTTCGTCCGCCTCCTGCACCAGGATCTCCGAGGACGAGGCGGTGGACGGAGACGCCAGTGGCATGGTCAGTGCAGATAGCAGGACAGAGGAGCGACGCAAGGCCCTCGCAAATAGTCGGCTGATGAAGATGTCCTTCAGCGAAACGGCCCTGTCCACGCGGGCCTCTGCGGATACGGACTCCATGCGTTTGCAGGCGGCGGAGGAGGGCCAGCACAAGTCGTTGGACGGGATTCGAATGCCCGGCATTCAGTTGGCTAATCCTCGGCTGACCGAGCGGATGCGGACCAGGCAGTTAGAACAGGCCCTGGATATTGACAAGATGCGCAAAGCTCTGCTGTATTCCGATGAAGAGCTCAAGGTCACTTTTGTTGTCTTCTGATCAGAACCTCGTACAACTGCGTGACATTCCGAGAGTACTACGTGACATGATCAACATTAACATCTGTGCAGGCGCCTTCTCGGGGCGTGTCGGGGTTGTCGTGCTCCGGCAGGCAAAGTGCTGCATTCTCTCGACCTATTATACAGTTTTTCTCTTTCTCTCTCACTTTTCATCTCTGTTTTCTATCTCTTCCACTCTTCTCTGTCACTCTTTCTCTCCCTCCCTCCTCCTTTACTCTATTTTGTCTTTCTCTCCTCTCTATTTCTCTTCAATCTCCCTCCTCAATCTTTTCAATCTCTTTTCCCTCACTCTCCGCTTTCTCTCTCTGTTCTCTCACTTTCCTCTCCTCTCTAATTTTATTTATTTTTCCTTTCTTTTGTCTTTCTCATCTTTCTCTCCTCTCTATCTCTCTTCAATCTCCCTCTCCTCAGTCTTTTCAATCTCTCTTCCCTCACTCTCCTCTCTCTAATTTCTATCTCTCTTTCATCTGTCTTCAATCTGTCTCTCCTCTCGCTCCCTCTTATTTCTCTCTGATTCTATCTTGTCGAATTGTGTGTCTGCCAGTTGCTGAAGACAAGCCGGTCGGCAAACATACTGTAGGTTCATTTCTCGCCCCAGCGAAGGGAAAACGGTCGCCTAATACAGTGCAAGCGGTAATTCATTGCGGTTTTTACTTCATAAGGAATTGTAGTTAGTAAATAGGGTTATAGTAAAAATGTAAATGTTTGATAAAGCTTGAAAGTAGTTTGCTGATTGTCACGTAGTAAACATTACTTAGACGAGCTTTGCCGTGTTTGGTGTAAAACCAGGTTAAACCTTCTACATCATTGCCACTGTGTCACTTTGGTTTCACTAATTGTTTGCAGTTTTCTCACTTGACGACCACTCACAAAAGCGTCCTTTGTTTGAATAGTTTGATCGGGCATCCATCCTCTATTCAATCATCTAATGATAAGGCATTCCTTCTCCCCAGACCAGTAGTTATAGGCTTACAATTGTGTCTTTTATTTTCTTCGTCTTTTTTTCTAGTTGTTCACTTATTGTTGTCATTGTGATATCAATCTTTGTGGACTATATATTATTAGCTATTACATAACGATCGGAGTTACAATCTCTGACGCCTTACAACGTATCTGCCAGGCTAGGTATGGCTGGCCAAACACGGTTTTCCACTAAAGTTATTATTATTGGAACGTGAACGCAATCCTGTATAATGTACCCCTGTCCCCTATGCGTGTGCGCGTGTGTATTTACAGCTCTTCTGATTTCTATTTAATGGCCACACACTTGTCGACTCGCTGCTTTTCCCTTCTCATTTCAATTATTTATTTTTTGTTGATTTGCATTTAATTTCAGTGTGCTATTTCCGTCATCTTGACCAGTCCTTTGTATCTGTCAAGTGGTTGACATACGTATAGTATGCATATAAAGTACCTCTGGTTACTGTAATTTTTTGTTATAGTGTACAGGAAGAACACTTCCAGATATATTGTAAGCGAATTCCTCTGTCTCTCTTTTCTCAAATTCCTCCGGCTTTCAACTCCCAGATATAGTGTGCGATTGAGTGCGCGGATTTTCTTTTGAATCACATCTCGATCTTTCCTTCTCGGTTTCTTTCTCACCAGCCGACCTGTATTCACTAATGGAAAGGACGCATAATAAATAAATTCTCCTGCGTATTGTCTGCTTATTATTTGGGGATAGCTAAATTGGATTTGATAATTGTAGGATTATTCAGTGCACAAAAGACAAATACACAGCGAAACGAAAACAACACGTCTGGTGAAAGCAAAGATGACAGCACCCAGGACACCCGCCATCTTTTCCTGGAATGCCCTGTTCTTCCCGCTGCCCGCCTCCGACACCTTGGTCCGGCTCCTCGAGAGCCATGTTGGGCGAGAGGGTCCGTGAGTCTTTTTATGCGGGAGGTTGGGGTGTTGACGCGCCCCCCCCCCTAGGAGGTTCCCAGACTAGGCATAGAGGGAGCACAGGGCTGGTAGTTTGTTACCACTGATAAAAAGCAAACACCATTTGGTAGTTGAACCATTTTAGCAGTGGTCACTTGATCAGAAACTGTGTCCATTGAATTCATAATACAGTACTCCCCTTGTTATACCAACGAATCGGTCGCATAAGAGAGAACGTAGACGATGCGTAGATTTTACTTTTCAACAATCTATTTTGCAAATGATTGGTTATGATCGAATATATTTAAAGGTGAAAAACGTCCTTAATTAAATAAATTAAAACGATATATTTTATAGTTTTTGGTCGTGTCAGTGGGTATATTTAACATTGTTGTAATTAAAAATATCCGGGCAAAAATGAGGTCGCATAAAAGGGTTTGATATAGGAAAAGCATCTGCTTGCGTCGATTATCTAGTGAAATAATGTCGATCATTTTATACGTTGGTTATATTTATAATTGGTATTCCACAAAGCAGGGATGAACTCATTTTATACTGTATTTACTGAAATGATTGTTTAGGAGCAGTTGTCAACTGCCTGGGTTGTCTTCTGCAACCTGCGTTGATTTGCCAACGATTTGCATTTATGAAACGAGAAGGCTATTCTAAATTAGAATAATGCCTTACCTCGGCCTTCATATAAAAAGTGATGAGATCAATTTTTTTTCTATCGTCTACCGAAATATCCAAGCTTGTTTAGAAATTTTAACTCACTTTGAAGATAGTTGTTAAACACACAAAATCTCTGTAAATGCATTGTAATCAGTAGTAATGGATAGCCACGCTCTGGATCATGACCTCCCGCCTAAGAAACGAGAGAGAGCTCAGTTGTTGCCTGACTGTTGACGAAGACACACCTCTCCACGTACGCTCTCGATTTTGTTCAGCTGTTTACGTATTTGCACGTACTTCATCACCGATATCGCCGTTATCACCTGTTCAGTT
>JAUYWV010099210.1:0-13699 GCA_032274565.1 Nematoplana nigrocapitula | reverse complement strand
GTTGCCCGGTTGCTGGGTCTCGGCGGTCCTGCGCCCCCCCCCCCATCCTCCGGAAGGGGCCGGGTAACACAAACAAACTTCATTTCCATGGAGTCCACAATGACTAGAGATCTCTTGTATTGGACAACGGTGCCCTCTATCCGCATCAAAGAGGATCTAACTGCGCCCAATTCCTGGTTGCAGAGAGACGTCCTGCTGCTCAGGGCAGCTAAGGCAGACCGGCTGTCGGAGCAGATCAGATACCGCATTACAAGGTTAGGTGCCCATTGGACAAGCTAGGCGCAATGGAAATGGGATCATTTTCCGGGAGCATCCAATGTGGTCTGGTGTTTCGAGAATATTCCGCTTTCTTCTGATTAGACAGGTAGCACCACCACACCATTTCAAATTAAACAATATCCCAAAGAAGACGCTAAAAACCGACAACAGTCAGGCGGTAAGGGGAGAGACAGTAAGGTACTTCATTCTTTCTACCCAAGTACAAACAACATGAAGCCACTCACCATTCATTTCAAGGGGCCGATTTCGGGGTTTTTTACGATTTCCCTGACGTCCCCGTCTTCGGCCACCACGTTCTACAGAGTCAAGAGAAACGAGTTAGGGAGGGGGGCAGCAACTTGTCATTAGAAATTGCCAAAGGCAGCAGTTGGTCCAGTAATAAAAGGACGCAAAAATACGAGAAATACTCACGGGAACGATTACTACGTTTGTCTTTCTCCAAAGCTCCAGTTCTGGGCATTGGTGGTGGCGCTGAAAATGCATACAGATGGTGAGTTTACCATAGAAATATAACTCAAACCCGAAGCACACACCTTTTAAGCGGAACACAAAACCACGAATGGACTCAAGAAGGAGGAATAAATAGCGAGGTCTTTCTGACTGACCAAAGCGAATGACACCACAGACAAAAAATGCCGATTTAGACAGGGTGGAAATTATAACTAATGACTTCCTGATGAGCCATCTTCTGAGTCACAGTAATACATGCGTGATGACATGAATTACATGGTCTGTTTTTTCCCTTGCCAGCATCCAGTATTTAGTTAAGCTCAAGTGCCTTCAGAAAAAAGTCCACTGTTTGTCTGGGTTTGTTACGAAGATCCTATCTTCTACCGACCATGTGAGTCTTCCTGAGACGACTGATCCTGTTTTCTTTGCAATATTCAAGGACGTGACAGATAGTTTCTTCCTTCTTCTTGCACTATCTGCATCTGCCTTCCTGCGACTCTCTGATCTTCGATCTAACTCCTCTTAGTTTCAGCGTTTTTTCTGTCGCGATTTTCCTGGCGTTCTCTCTTGTGTTTTCCGGCTGATGTTGGAGTAGAATCTAACCGTGTCCTTGAAGACACCATTCATCCAAGGTGAGAACTTGTTCAGCGTTCTAATTTCTTCTCCTTGGCATTTGTCAATGTCCGGCTCTACCTCCAGCTCGACCTACAGGATCTGTCGCAGCTCTTAACGTGCAAAGAATTCTATCGCTTATAGAGTTTGCAATGATCACAATTTGAACAATTCAGACGCATTTTATTATATGTTTATGAATGCCACCAAGAAAGCAAGCATAATGATCACGTGATAGATAAATACACTTCTTGTTTTTTAGCTGTTCCTAAGTGTAGTGTATTCTGTTTAGGACCTAAAATTGGGCAGAGATGTATGCCGAAACGTTTTATATTTCACTAACTTCAATACTACTCCCCATTCTAGATCTCACCCAACTAAGTGTCAGAAAAGATGCGCACCCAACACCAATTTAGCAAAAGTGAAGTAGAGACTGCTAAACTTCCACTACACGACGACCACGTGGGCAGGCAGCTGAGATGGGACAACTACATCAAGCGTGAATTAGAAAAACAGTCCAAACACCCAGCTCATTGAAATAAAAGCTGGCTAATAAATGGAGCAAGTGAGTCACGGGACAGACAACATCGACGAAAAGCAAAAGAAAGGGGCGGTCGGACGGACAGTCAGTGGCTAACCTATTCGGACGCGGAATCGCTTGCCGCTGACAATCCCGTGCTCCCGATGACGCTCACAGAGGAACTCGCCCACATCCGCCTTGCTCACTTTGCCGATTATCAACTCGGAACGGTCAACCGAACCGCGGACAACGCCCTCACGGAACACATAGGGGCCCACACCATCGGGCCGGCCGCCGCTAGAACCACGGCGCAGAATGGGGGTGCTGTTTCGAAACCAGACCACCGCCGAATCGAATGGGTTCGCCTGGGGACACTTTAATTCCGCTCTGGCGCCCAGCTCGACTAGAATGTCCTGTGCGGGCCAGCGAGATTTGGCCGGAGCTGGAACAGCGAGGTCAGATGTGGACAGAAAGAGCGGGAATTCCTTTCGATTCGCAGATGACAAATTTTACAAAAAGCTGAAGGAAATTTGCGGATGAACGTATTCCGCAGTGAATGTAATATGTACAAAAATGCCCGCAAACTATGCAGTTGTTTGGTGAAACTTTCATCACGAGTTCAACTCTATATCCTACAATTGTTACAGACGGATTATCTGTTTAAAACGAATTATTCGATAACAATGAAAGCCCAGAATAGCAAACAACGCAGAGGTTACATGCTTATCTTCCTATAATTACTTCATTCCCTACTACCAATTACTAGGATGAACACAAAAAAATACGAAAATAAACAAAGCGGACGATTTCCCACAAAAATATTCATCGAATAACTACGTGAGAAACGAAATTACAGATTAAACGGAGATTAGCCTAAAAATAAGACACGTATGGTTTCAGCTTTGACCCGTTTGGAGGCAAAATACTGAACTGTATTCATTAAGTTGACAGCAAAACGACAGAGTTTTCGCAATATGTCACATACAAATGAACTTAGTTAATTAGTGAGAATCAACAGCACACAGTATGAGATAACAAACTCACGCTTTTTGATGAGCAGATCCTGTCTGAGGCTGAGGGTTGCCTGTTCCAATACCCAGTCATTTCCGCGTCGTGCCACACACTGGTACACACCGAGTTTCTGCCTGTCGACATTGCTGATGTAGAGAGAACCATCTGGAAATAGGAGGCAACAATTTAAAAATATGATTAGCGATGGAGAGGGAGGCTGTGTGGAGCGCAAACAAGAAGACAGTCATTACTGACAACAGGTTGTTTTATTTAAAAACAAACAAATCAAATTGGGACGTTGATAAAATTGATGGATGGAGTGGATGGAAAATCAAAGACAATAAACTAGTAGGCATAAATGCGGTATATACCATAGAATTCAAAGAAAAATAAACTCGAACAAACAACATCATCAATATGAAGAAACACGTAAACCACATAAGTATACGAGGTGCATATACAACTCCTTCATTCCCATCAGAATTAACTGTACTGTACAAAAGACGACCAGCCAGGGGTCAGGGAAAGAGTCTAAGAACGAGACTGAAAAAAACAAAAAAGGACACAGAAGAACACAAATTCAAACAATTACAGACGATGGATAAGAACGAATGAGTTTTTCGCGAAGAATGTAGCTATATATGTATATGCGCTAAAACCGCGGTAATTGCCACGTACGCAAGAAAGAAATATACAGTGGTGGCAAAATTATTTGTACACTAATGTGATTTTTGCAATATGAAACTATAAAGTTTCGACCGAAACGCCGAAAATATGATTTATAATAATGTACGCTTCATAAGAAGGGTGCTCCATAGAAGTTCCGGGCATTTCTTTGGAACGACAAATCTCTATATTTAATTAAACGAGCGCGTTAATCGTATTTCCCCACTGCCGTAATACGACTTCTTTCTTTTGCGGAGTAATTATTTAGTGGCTATAAAACAATATCTATAAAGACAAAACTACAGTATTTCTTCGCGTAATTCAAATTTCAGTCACCCTTATTAAATAAAATACAATCAGAATTTTTAAAATATTGATTAGTGAAATTCAAATTCAATCAACGTAATTCAAATCGAAGCAGCGTCATGAAAATAATATGCATAAGTTATTACTGCGTTGAGTGGTGCTAATAGAACAGCGTTTCAATAATCTGTTTTTAAATGCATCCTAACATCTCTATATATGAAAGGGTCTGTCTGTATGCATGTCATGCTTATGTCCAAAGTCGATCAAAATAGGTAATCAATAAAATTAAATTAGTTAAGGGTAGCAATCGATTAGTTCTAAAACTGGCTAAACTGAATACAATGGTAAATTAATTGCGGTAGTTCTTTTATGCTCATTTTGAAGAAGAAATTTTAATTTAATTCACAGTCTGATTCCTACACTTGGTATATCAATAATTGAAGCATCCTCGCATTTCCCACAGCGGGCCTGACTGTTGGGAGGATGGGAATGAAACGACGAGAACGAATCATTGAACTCACTGGTCCTCGTTTAAGAAAGTATCAAAATCAAGGAATTCGACTGAAATAGAGGTCCAAATGCAGTTTGTACATTCCTAACGGATTCACTTCATTTTTTATGTACGTCATTGGGATATTAAAAAATAACTATCTCAATTTTGGTGTCAATCATTCAAACATTAGCTGAACCATTTATAATTTTGTTCTATAAATCGTTTACAATGTACTTTGTCATTTATTGTTTCAATTTTGTTTATCAACTAAAATGGCATGAAAACCTCATAATAAACATCGAAATCTACTTTTAATATTCATTTGTTTCATTTTGATTTTATTGCAGTAAAGTTATCCAAAGCTCGCCCGAATACCGCTATCGTAACGATGTTAAATCCGCTCGTGCAGACTTTACACAAGAGTTGAAAGTCAACACACAATTATAAAAGAGGATGTTTTGCAAGGATGAAACCAACTTGAATATACAGTATGGTGCTACAGAACCAGAGATCACACAGACTTCAAGGAGCAAATGAAAATATTCTTGATACAATGAGTGGGATAGGTATGATAAAATTTTAATACATCTCCGTATATAGCCCACACTCAAGTAAATGCATTAAACGATGAATATCCAACAATTGTGCTTATGGACAATGCCCCCCACCCAAGAGATGTTCAAAGGTGAACTTAAGGGATGCCGGTAAATCAGATATCTCCCTGCCGACAACTAAATAAAATGTTTCAACCCACGGAGAAGCTCTTTACTTCTGCATAGACTGTAGTTAAGAAAAAGTTGTTTGAGCGAAAGGAATAAATTCGTTGTTCAGCACGCCTCAAAATATTGGTAGAAAAAGCCATTATTAACACAACTGCTAACGACTGCGAAAGTATTCCGATCGCAATTTAATAACAGTAAGAAGATTTTCAATTACGCTGGGTAATACTGTCGCATTCAATATGTATGGATATTCAATATACAATATACATACAGCACTGGTTAGGACTAAATTTAGAAGTTCACAAATCGGAAAGATGACAGATTTTTGTCGATGCTATATAGTCAGTGCTGGTACAGCCCATTTGGAAAATAATAACGCAGGCATGATCAGCAGCATTGGAGCATGATCAGGTTGCTTTCATAGCCTGCTCGTCCCTATAATGGAGCATGATAAGGTTGCTTTCATAGCCTGCTCGTCCCTATATTGGAGCATGATAAGGTTGCTTTCATAGCCTGCTCGTCCCTATATTGGAGCATGATCAGGTTGCTTTCATAGCCTGCTCGTCCCTATATTGGAGCATGATCAGGTTGCTTTCATAGCCTGCTCGTTCCTATATTGGAGCATGATCAGGTTGCTTTTGCTGCCTTTCGTCAGTTTGAGGTCGTACAAGCATTGTACCAAAATGCGAAAATAGTACAGAAAAGGGGAGGAAAATAAAATAATAACACAGGCTGTACCAGCACTGTACAGTAGTGTACTTAGAGATGAGTAATCAAAATTGTATCACCACATCTGCGCACACAACGCCGATTACTCCCTCCAAATGACAAGAGTGAAGTTGGAGATCATGCGACAAAATGAAAACAGCGGGTGGTTGGTGGGTGCCCATTCGTCCACATTTCCAATAGACAATGCCAAAATAGGACTGTGAAACTGAAAACAGTGGGAGGGTGTACGCAGGAGGAAGGAGAGTAGAAGTGAAGGCCGAAAACTGACAGTTGAATAGACATTAAATGGATATATTGTATACACCATGTAGAACGAGTACCACTGATTTCCGCGCCAATCTGTACGCTGTTGCATAATGCAACGCAGAAGGCGTACTGCATACTTACGACTTCCATATTCCGAAAATGAGGCTGAGAAAAGCGAAATAAAACACGGAGCCACAATCATGGCTGTTAGCATTAGAAAAAATACCAATAAGAATAGCAGACGACGATGAGTTTCATTGGCATATTATTACATAAGACAAAGAAATGAAATTTTATGAAAAAATCGAGCAAAATGTGCCTTTTCGCAAATTGCAGCTCACCAGAAAATCCTATCTACAGTATGTCCAACGTCTGTACACTGAAAAATGAGAAATGCAAAATGTGCCTTTTCGCAAATTGCAGCTCACCAGAAAATCCTATCTATGTCCAACGTCTGTACACTGAAAAATGAGAAATCCAAAAAATGCCTTTTCTCTATACGAGGGTGTTGGGTTGGCCGTGGATCCCAAATTTTCCTGCCCAACGCTAAAGTGCACGACTAGTTTCGTCACTGGGATTCATCAGGTATACGCAAGAGAAAGCGAACCCAATCAGAATGAAACTAGTCGTGCGTACTATAATAGAGTTGGTTCGGAAAAGTTTTATTTTAATTCATTAGTCATTAGCTAGAAAAGGTTCACTTACTAAAAATATGTTCTTTCCAATTCAGCTCATTAAATTCACTGCGCCGAGTTAAACTCTCATCCTACTCCCCTATATTAGGGTCGCCTCTCACCAGGTACCTGAAACAAACTCCTTCGTATCTCCCTGACATTTCTGGCCAATAATTAAACTACTAGTTTAGGGAACACATGAAAGAGGGATCAGCGACCAGTCTCAGCATCATCTTTTTAAAACATCCAACCCATAATTAACGTTTATGGCAACACTATCCAAATCTCAACTCTTTTCTACACAATATGTCAGTTATGTTGATTAAAGAATCTAACGAACACACCGCAAACGTAAATGCAAGATAAATTTTAGCATCTTTCGGATGAATTCAGATGATCAGAAAGATGTCTAACAACATCAATGGGAGGCAAAAGCTTTACCTCTAAATCGAGAGAGGACGCTTTCCAAAAAAGGATGTGACAAAAAAACTGCCATGTTGTTCTACATAGAAATAATGGTACGATGACAAAATACATACTGAAACAGAGATGGATACCCCTCGTTACCAAGGGTATAAGTACGATTTTGAAGCCAAATCGCTTACTATAAGACATCAGCTCAAGAACCGGACAAAAACGATGAGGGACCTTCTACGACACATACCATTTCCCTAAAGGTCAACTCTTGAAAGAAAGATATCAACTGTGTTCCGCAATCAATCAGAAAATAACTAGGACCACCAAAACGCTGCTGAATCCAGGAAAGAGTTAAAGCCATATAGCAACAGTTCCAGCGTAAACACTCCTTAAAGGAACAGCTTCCGTTCAACAAGAAGCACTACTAATCATAGCAAGAATGTAACGGCGATTATATATTTAATATAGTTTAGACCCATTTTCGCGATATATTCAGGAAATGAGACTCAAGCATGACATGAAAGCACTATAAAACGTTACTTGAAACCGAATAGTTTTGTGTTGGCTTCACATTGTTCATTGGCATCTATCGTTCAATGTCCAATTCTTTTGATCCACAGATGCCATGGCTTCTTGAAGGATTGTTTAATCCAATGTTGATCAGGCGAGCATTCGGGTGGTTACTTGCTTTGGAGTATACTTGGTCAACACAAACTTATCGGCAAACTTTGCGACTCTACAAAGTATTTTCGTTACTTCCATTCCCAGTCCTTTGGCGTTTTCATAGGATATCTCTTTCATCCGTTTTACCCAACCTCTTCAATGGAATATTTCTTCTTCTACGCCAACATATCGGCCATTGGTTATTCAAAGATATCAACAATGTATCCCTGGATAGCCAAACAGGCAATATCTCAGATATCGGAATATCTGCAGCACTTGATGCTCTTGGTTCACATATTCTTTCTACATTTAGCTTTCTCTCTATATTGTAAGCCCACACATGCCAACGTCTATCTTCAGTTTTCCCCTTCTTATCGTTTCCCGACAAATTCAATCTTTTTTGCTCCCTCGTTCTTCGTTCATTAATGGTCCGCGACTCTCAAATCAAATGGAATGCAGTACTTGTTTCGTAGGATTCACTGCTAAACTAGGAGAAGAAGAGGCGCATAAAATTGTCATGTACACCAAAAGTACACATACACGTGCGTGTGTGTCCAGAATGTCGCCACACACATACACACCAACACACTACCCGTCACCCAACAGCCCACCAACGAAGTGGCAACGCTATACCGGGCGGGGTGGTGGTCTATACTTAAAACCTCATTACATGTCAAATAAAATAATCACTTTACGTACATATTTTCCTCTTTTATTCCAGCTGTCGCTCGAACTCAATCTGAGACAGTTTTAACTAACATTTCATCGCTCCCTCCGAAAAATGAAAAAGATAACAAGTCAGATCCTGCAATTGCATCGCACGAACCAAATCGGAATTAATGCCAACACAACTACTGTTTTTCCCGTCCAATGATCCGCTTTTTAGTGTACAACGAGGCAATTTACAACACATTCTCGAGGTGGAGCAAGAAGACAAAAATGAACGATGAAGATATGGATTTTCTAATTCTCCAAATAGAAGATAGAGCAGGTATTACATTACTTGAATTGAAAGCAATGCTTTCTAACCGGAATATTGACGTTTCTGTGTCCACAATTGCTAGACGACTTGAAGGTCGGTTTATAAGAATGAAAAGATGGAATATAATCCAGAAGAACGTAATTCTGAAGCTGTGAAGGAAGATCGACGTCGTTATACTTCTTGGCAACGACTTCAACATGAACAATGGACAAGATTGGTTTATGTGGTTGAATGTGCATTTGGAACGATATGGAGAGCTCAAGGATGAGCATACTCCATCATATCGATTCAAGGAATGTAAAAGAGAGAGGGGCAGGGGAGGGCGATCATTGTTTATCGTGCCATAAGGAGTAGGGGGAGACAATCTCAAATATTACGTGGGAGAGATTATAAAAACTACCGCCAAGCTGAGTTGCGTGGATCTGGCAGCAGCCGTTCACCATACTCCGATGAGGAGTTAGTTGAGATTCAGTGTGCGGAAGTGCGTGATAAAACCGACGAGGCACTTGGGATTCTAACTCTATAGAGACAGAGTTCTATACGCGGTGGAAAAAAGGTCAGTCAATCCCGGAAACCCTGGCCGATGAACCCTGACTTCCAGTCCACTGCTGAATCTCGACTGACTACAATGGGAACATAAGTTGAGAAACTAAGAACATTACCTACCATGGAGGAGTATACATATATTGATTAAATATATGAATAGAGAGAGAGAGATGGCAAATCGGGGGATTCATAAATCAAGTGAACTCGGAGCGAAAGCTCGCATACAGGTCAGAAAAAGGTCAATCTAAGACATATATAGCACGGGAGCAACATAACAAGGGCCAGTAAATTTAACGATGTGTCTCCGCCGTTACCTCCCCTTCCCCCTGACAGACAGACACTCTCTTATGGAGATGTGAGGATGCTTCAATTGTTCATACCAAGTTTGGGAATCCGGCCGTAGATTAAATTTGGAATTATTCTCCAAAATGATCGGGTGTTTTACCCCAAACAGTCATTCCTTTAACGTTGCACCCGAAGCTAAGTAAACTGAAACAACGAAGTTTCATTATCATCATAACAGTCAAAATTGGTATACTACCTCCACCTGCGACTGTTTTAGGCCGCGTGCTCACTACTTTCAATTCACCAGTGTCTAGTTCCCACAAGGCTTTCCTCTCCTTCTTTATTTCATTTTGGTATCTAATTGGGTAAACAGTTGCTAGTATATGGGCCTTGAGATTGAGAATAGCGAACGCAAAGTTTGGCGATATAAGCGCTACAACTTTTACTGGAATCTATGCCAGGTACCCTACCTATTTGTCTAGTGAACTCTAAATGCAAAAGCTATTAATGTTATGAAAAATCCTCTCAATGCTTGCTGTCTGCAAACAATATGAATTGTATAGTTTCGCTTTTCAACCACGTGGTATTGCAACACACGAAACCGTCTGCATTGCGAGATGGATGGATGGAGATCGGGAAAGAGATGCTGCTGCCAACGCAACAAGACTATCCGATTACATGCACAAACAATTTCCCACCAAATTCGATCTGATTTTTTCCACTACAAGCCACACTCCGTGTGCACCTACAGAATGCACGCATAAACACACAGACGCCGGGGGTAAGAAAACAGAGCGACTACGCGCCCCTAGCCCTTATTCGGTAGTCAGTATAGTCGCACAGATGCCTCCTGTCTCCTATCACGTCGGATGACGACGCATTGCCACTGTCGTGCTGTTTGGAAGGCTACATAGACACGGCAAATGTAACTAGTACAAGCAGTGTGTTTCGTTTGTTCTAACTGCAACTGCATAGAATCGTCGCCAAACTAATGCACTACTCACACCAAGAGCGAGTGAGTACGGAAGAAGTTACTGAACTGAAACAAAACTAAACGCAAACAGTACAATATGTATGTACGTCTATCCATTTCGATCTTCACAACTTTCTTTGGTGGGACGATAAGCCTTCTCGACCTTTGGAGGCGACCGTGGGGAGTTGCCTGGTTGCTGGGCCTCGGCGACCTTGCGCTGCCCCCCCCAAACTTCGGAGGGGGCCGGGTAACCAAACCAAACCAAACCTACCAATGTATCCTAAACTAATGCAACACGAAATTGCACATAAAACCATATA
Source organism: Nematoplana nigrocapitula (assembly GCA_032274565.1). Taxonomy (NCBI): domain Eukaryota; kingdom Metazoa; phylum Platyhelminthes; order Proseriata; family Nematoplanidae; genus Nematoplana; species Nematoplana nigrocapitula. Next base: position 2,805 of record JAUYWV010099210.1, on the reverse strand, counting down.
TACAGCTAACAGTAAGCGACAAACTTTACACTAGCCAAAGGTCAAAAGAGGTTCCCCTTCTGAACGCCAACTTCCTCGCTCCACAACCAGTACTTACTCTATTTATCTCTCTTCTTTCGTCTTCGCTCCTTCGCTACCTCCTATCATCTAGCCTCTTTCTCCTTCTGGTCTCAACCGCGCTACGCCAGAGGGCCACTAAAACAACGAGAGTATCAAGAACCCCAGCTACAAATATGATGATAGGCTGTCAACTTAAGCCGTGAAAGTCGGTGATGTGTGTTAAGTCAAGGACATCGTATTGATACACAGTTATCCACTAACAAACCCAATGTACGTACTACTCTTATCCCACGTGAAGGAAACACTGAGGTGTACAGGATGTATTGAATTAAAAATGAGAGCGGATAAATAGTTCAAAATTATTTTTACATTTACAAGCTGTTGATGTAAATCCCGGACAATTGGACGGACTACAAAGCTCGGTGTACCTCCCCCGATGCGCCCCAGAGCAATCGGCGTTATGTGCAGACGAAACGAGACGAGAAAGAGATGGGGAGAGAGAAACCGTAGGAGGTTCCAGAGAACGCAGCACTTTGCCTGCTGGAGCAGGACACCCCCGCCACGAGAAGGCGACTACATGGGGCTAAATCTACAGGTGAAAGGTGCACTTGGAATAGCGTTCGCATATATCACTTTTCGCTTTAATTTCGATTTCGGTAATACAAACAGTTAGTTAGGTCATTAGTCGTGTTTTCCAACAGCAAAGCAAGCCTGTCAATAAAAATCCGAGTTGGTTGGTTGGTTCTACCGGCCGTTGAATTCTGGAGGCCGCCCGAGCAGCCCAACCGCGTTTATAATGGAGATATCGTTGTGGCAGACAAGCCATGGGGATGGGATGGAGAGAGACGAAATAATTAAGCTAGACTTCTCCACAGACAGAATAAGAGGGGCAAATAGGTTATTCTTCTTTAGGCTTCGCGTGAAAATATAATACTTTTTCAGAGAAATCTCCAATGACGGGCGGGCAAGTAGATTGGATTTGAGCTGGGGGGGGGGGGGCAGACAGACAGCTCCATTGGCAGAACTCACCCGAAGTACTCGTGGGAGCCCGTTTCCCGTTGAAGTACCACTGGGGCTTCACCTTGGGATCGGAAGTGGTGCAAGTAAAACGCGCTTCCACTTCCAGATTCGACACGCGAATGTCCTGGGGTGCTTGACTGATTCGCAGACTCTCTGCAGTAAAACGAAAGGCGGATATGAAGATTAGTGAGATTGAGAGAGAAAATATACGTTGTCTCCTCCCATATGAGCCATAGTAGAAAAAAAATTATTAGAAGAAAAAGTTAGAACAATAACTGCCAGCAACTCTGGCGCCTACACCAAATCAACAAAATATGGTGTCGCTTCAATACTTCTACCATAACTTGACTTTCTTGTATTCAGCAAGGCAAATGATAAGCCTACATTTTATGTATTAGCTATTCGGAAATAATTTTGTATCTATTTCGAACTGACACGTAGAATTTCGTCACCGCGAAAGTAATACTGTATACTATATACACAAGCAAAGTTATTTACAATAGAGCTAAGTAATTAATCAGTACAAAATAATTGAATCACATAGAATTCAGTGATATGGAGACTTTCATAAATTATATCCGTTATTCTCTTAATACTCTAATCCGGACCACTTTTAGGAGTATGGCTCAAAATAGTTTTATAAAAAGAAAACGTTTCAGAAAGGGTCGATATCTTCTTCTTCGTATTAAGCTATGGTTCCACAATTTAAATTTTAAAATTGCTGGATACTAAACGCGTACTGGGCTAATTAATTAATTAACAGAGAGCAAAAAGTTATTCATGCTTTTTCTGAATTTTCACACGACGACGGGCAATTTTACGCACCCCGCTCTCGGACTGGTACCAGATAAATCAAAAATGAAGAAACAGAATGTTATGCCCAACAGGCCGTCGGGAATTTAGGTTCACAACGGCTTCTATGAAATTTAAATCAGTCTTGTTCTCAAAATTGGTATTGGGTTAGATGCTATTAATTAATATTCCATACAAACGTGTGGGTTTCATTAGAAAATTTCTACAAACATTGGATGACGACAACATGAACTGTGTAGTAAAAACGTTGTTTTATTAAATGACCAATTTGCCTTAGATTTCTTTTGGCAACAGAAAAAAGTAGTTAACTTCTGAAACGAATAGTGGCTAGAAAGGAATCTCATACTTTTAACTTTGAGTTCGACACTGGAGGTTATTGTGCTGTCCGAGCAGACATAGGTACCGGTATCTGAGTGCTGGACGTTGCGTATTGTCAGTGAGCCTGCAAATAAAATCATTTTTTTCAAAATAAACGATCAGTCTCATTATCCCATTCAATCATCCATCAAACCTTTACATCCTGTAATTACCATAAAATATCTATAGTATGTTGCACAGGACACGATAATCAATATTTAGCAGACTGCCAATCGACGTGGAGAATTGGTTTAAATCATAGAAATCGGACTGCGCAATCCGATTTCTATGGTTTAAATGCTTGAGTGCTCAGTGCAGTATATTGAAAATACAATCAACGACAAGTCTACAAATACCGGCGATATTTCATTGCATTTCATTCCGTCAGCTGATACTTAATTTATGCTGCTTTGTTGTTTTGTTGTTGTTGTTGTTTTACAGCAGGTCTCGTCAGGGGAGACGGGACTCCCTCAGATACGAGTCCACCAACACGGATTCCTCTGAGAGGCCGTGCCGGTAGATACATCTAGCTTGGGCATACAAAGTGCCTCAGAA
>JAUYWV010099199.1:0-13699 GCA_032274565.1 Nematoplana nigrocapitula | reverse complement strand
AAATAATAATACCTTGATAACCAATGAGATCATCCTTTATTGGCTTTATAGTGTTACCAATAGTTAAAATATGAAGGCAGAAAAGTTTTGCCTTTGCTTGCTTGATAACTATATAACATACTTTCAATGTAACACAAACAAACATACCAAACTCAAATTTCCACCTCTAAACACAATCTCATATTTATAACTACATATTTCAAATAAAAAAGTATTCTACCATTTAGAATAAATTGATTAAGGCTACTCTGACATTTGAAGATAGTCAAATGGACTCTATTACAACAGCTATTGACATAAATTATTGCTTCAACTTGTCATCACCACATATATTGTCCAAAAGTTGGCAAGCTGTAAAGACAGCTATAATTATGAACTATTTTGAGGAAAAGTCTAAAATTTGGGGAAGCTACTGGGATAACTATATCTCACACATCTGATACATTATGTAATATTATCTTTATTTAATTTCTAACATTAAATTATTAGTTACTAAAACTAATAACTAGATTTTTTAAATACTTTATTATTAATATAAATATATCATTGTGACCTACCCATTCAAATCATATAAACTGATCAAGACTAATATAATAATTCACTAGCTTCATATTTTCTTGGTAAGACACACATATTTCTTTAAAATCTTGAGTATATACATATAAATAATTATTATCTACAAAATTCTGTAAGTGATTAATAATTAATATATAACCTTATCTACATAAAAATATAATTAGTGTTAACCTATCTATCCATTGCTTACTACTTATTCTAAATAATTTTACAATATGAAATATGTAATAAATCAATCGAATCCTTTTGTATAATCAATGTATTTATGCTACTTACCTTTTAAATATTTTTTCTAAATGAAAAACATAATATCTATAGTAAATTTGATCACGATAATGTTGTTTGAGATTTCTTATCACACCCTGATCCATGAGTTTAATGCAAGAAGTCGGAGGTTTCAGCAGAAATTTGAAGGCCGGATTCCCACTCTTCTTTAAAATGGGGAATAGTCCTTTGAATTTAGACAATGTATATTGCAGACCGGAGAAGCCTCTCAACTCAGGGCCGGATTAGGTGGTGTACCGATGTACCCCTGGTACTGGGCCCCCCGACGAAAGGGCCCCCCGGAGTTGCAGAATATGACTATCGAAACCATAGAGTAATAGATGAAAACCAGAGATATTCTCTAATCAAAACTAAATATACTACTCTATATTCTCTATACAATAAATTAATGTCAGAATGAGAGAAATTGTCATAAAAAAGTTAAACACACCACACGCATTTGTGCATCTTTCAAACTCTCTCTCTCTCTCTATCTCCATGATATAAAAGGAAGTATATGAATCAGCTGCACATTCTACTAACACTATAGAAATTTTAATATTTTTGAGACCCCCACTTAATAGTTGGTACCGGCCCCCCAGAACCTTAATGCGGCCCTGCCTCAACTGGACCTGATGAAGGCAAAACACTAAAAGGTTTTTTAATTTTGAAACTATGTTGTGTCATAAACTTTTGTTTGTGTAACACTTGGATAATAAAATTTTCAAAATTGTAATGTTCCTACTCAAAGACTGGCGTCGAAATAAAAGCAATTAAGACTGACCTGGAACAGCTGAAAGAAAGTTCGAAGAGATGGAAGACGATAATAGATGACTTGTTGAACTTGAAGTTAAAAAGAAAACGAGTGAACTATTTGTGCTAGACGATTTAAAAGAGGCAAATAGCAAAACTTCTGCTATGTGTTAATTTTATTACTATAACTGCTGTATATTGTATTAATCTGTTTACTATGAATGTACAATGAACATCAAGCAATTGCTTAAGAGAACTTGTGTTCATTACTATGCACTATTTTATGTTCATAATTATATGTGGTTTGATTTAATAATATTATAAGATATTAATTTCGTGTAAACTTCCGGAAGAAAACTGGAAATAATATACCAGAAAAAAATTAAATGTAAAAATGGTAACCTAAAGGGTAATGAATTTGAGTGCGTCGCTGATCTACTGTGAATGAGATATACGTGTTGTCGAGCATAAGAACAGTCTTTTAATTCTTCTTGGTTAGCCTGGTGTTGCATTTTTTCAACCATTTAATGAAGATGTATGATGTCATCTACTAGTATGCTACCTCAATTTTTATGTATGCCAAAGGCAGCGCAAGCGCAGTAAAGTCAGCGCTAGTAGTATGAAATATCTGAACTCTAGATCATCCTGATTCATGATACTATCCATATATTCATTCAGATCTATCCTCTGTCATCAAAGGGAATTTTTCCATTTTTCCTTTATGCAATTACTCCCCTTTTATCAATCTCAGTTTCTGGAAGACATTGATTCAATGTTTTAATCGCTTCTGTGTGGCTTTTGAAAACATTTATATTGGTTTGTTCTTCCTATACTCTTCTTTATTATTTTCCTTATTTACTGCGATAACCACTTGAAACTTGTATTTTCCTCAATTGGTTGTTGTACTACTTTATTTCATCATCATATTTGCCTAAATATTAGTTTGGATGTTATACAAGTATATTATATTGTAGCATATATATAGTTACTATTTATAAATTAATCTGTTATACAGTACAATTAATAAAATTAATATTATATTCAAGGTTTAATGCATTCAGTATATTACAATTTTCAGGGTTTTTTCTTTTTATAGTAAATTTCCATGCCTCCGAAAAAGGATAAGAAGAAAGGAAAGAAGAAGCAAAAGAACAAGCGGAAACAGGTGTGCCATATATGCTAATTAGAGCCTTTACAAGTTATTGTCACTGTCCTTCTTTATTATATAAGGGAGCAGCAGTTGATGCCCCCAAAGTACTCAAAGAACTTCTCAAAACCTATGAGCAAAAATGTGAAGATGCAGCAGTATCTATAAGTATGGGTCTAAAGAAGTCGATACGAACGAACATTGAAGAAGGAAAGCTCTTACACAAGGTAATTTACATATATTAATATTTATTTAAGTTTCTTATATATCATGTTAAATTACTATAATTATGATTTATGAATTACAAAATCATTTCTAATGATTATTTCTGATCTCTCCTGCTAAATACGTTTTTCTGTTCCGCTATGTACCATCCTGTGTGGACATTGATATTTGGGATATTTTTAACTACGCTATTATATATATATTTGATTAATTTAAAAAATAACCTCTAAATTGGCAAAATAATTGGTTCAATAATATAATTGTAGATATATTGCTTTATATGTACATTTAAACAGACAGACAGGCGTATAGAATGGGTTTCATTGTATTTACACTGTTCATTTTTCAAATGTTTTACGTAATGCTTTTACAAAAATTTAAATGGACCTTTCGTCTACATATTCATTTTATGCAATTCGAGCATATCTCACTACTTTTTGAATAGCGGCACTCATCACTCAAATACTGGAAAGGACTGATAGTCCAATGATGCATGCTATACTACTATGAGCAGTTTAATATTATGTTGGAAAATGACAGATAAAGCGGAAAACCCGCAATAAACGATTACGCGTTCTAAACATAATAATTAGGAAAAAATCGAACTATTTCCGCATCAATTTTCAAGATTTTATTATCCGTCTGAAAGAAAAAATATCAGTAATTTCTGTCCAAATTAAAAAAAGATATTTAACTCACGGTGGTCTCGAATCTGCAATCTTCTACTGAGGAGGCATACGGCTTATTATTTGGCGACGTCACTCTGAAACGTCTAAAGCTAATCTTAAACGGTTGACTTAAGGCGACTTTGAACATAAGCGTGACGGACATACAGACAAACACATACATGCACAGACACACAGACAGCTCCTTTTATTGAGATGCATGAATGCATTTGTCAAGACAGTTTAGTCATTATGCTTTCGGACACCGACCATCACGGCCACTCTATCTGCAAGACCCCCAATCGATCTGGTTAAGACCACCCAGTACAGGTTACCTGAAATGGCGCACTGTTGTTCTTCTTTCGGTACTGAGCTACAATCCAACTGAATACAAATCAATCAGGAGCTTCACCAAATAACTGCCTGTGAGTCCACCGCATCCACCTTCCACATAGTACAGGTGCATTGTCATTCCTGGTACAGCCTGCGTTAAACATAACACAGCTTTATTTTTCGAATTTCCTGCTTATTTTGTTATTATTTTCAATTCCTCCATTTTCTGCGTTATTTTCGTATTTGGCCCAATGCTTGTATGACCTTAAACCGTCGAAAGGCAACAAAAGCATCCTGACCATGCAGCAATAGGGACGAACAGGCTATGAGAGCAGAATTGGAGTGGCAGGGACCGCGGAGCAATATTTTTCTGAGGGGTGCCGAACAGTTTATAAATATTTGCGCCCTTGCACCGTACAAACATAGCGCCCTACATCCTCAAATAACCGAAAATATAAATATGTTATTTTTGCGCGCCCCCAATTTGTCTGGCCCCTGAGTTGGCGTGGTAGAGCGCAACTACCCCAGAAACTGCCTGTCTAATAAAATCAATGTTTCCTGATTCCGAAATATAGCTTAGTATTTGTCATGTGACCAACAGAAACAGATACATAATGCGCTAACGATGCTGGTGTTCACCTAATTTACCTATAAGGTTGTAGTCAAGAAATCAAGAGAGGGAAGTGTCTTAAGTTACCTGGTTACTGGGGGTGGTTTTTCGCTTCACACGGTATAGCCAACGCAAGCCGAATTGCATTCTTTTCAGAGATTTCAGAACTACAGTAGACCCGTCAGAAGACGTTTTTCCGGAGTGTTTTCTTCAAAACGAAAAAGAAATGTATGGTTTAAAATTACTTTGAATAATTTAGTCCCAGGTTACAGCACTGTAGCTTAATTGATTTTATTGGTTTTCAACTTCCCAAGGAATCTGTCCATTTGTAGAGGAAAGGCGTATCGCTGGCCAAGTCTTTTGTTTTAAAATTCCCAAAGAAGAACAATTCACACTGACTATTCCTTGACTGTCGGTTTACGTATGTCACAAAATGTAAATAAAATCTTAGCCTGCGTTATTATTTTCAAAATGGACTGTACCAGCACTGTATTTGTCACAGCCTACGTCAGAGCAGTCTTCACCTAATTTGTAGTTACTAATTTTAAATAAACTACTGTTCGACGACAACAAAAAAAGTTTACTATACCATACAATTATCCATTCCAAACTGACCTCAGCTAACCGAAGATTTGTTAAATTCTCATAGTGCTGCAAATAAAGAGATTAGCCGTGCAATAGACTGCTTTATCTTCTAAACTTGTCTCACCTCTCCGACACACTATCTTCATTAGGGGGTTTCGACTTGTCTGGTACTCCATGCCGCCAGGCCTTCCTGTGATAAATCCAAAAGAGAGAAGTTATAAAGTGAGGGCCATACTCTAAATGAATTTTGCACTACAAGTCAAGCATTACAAAGTTCACTCAAGGAGTATTTGGTTGGTATAACGCAATATTACCAGTCTAATGTCATTTCGTGATTAAGTTATTATGAATGAATATCCAAATATTAGATGCTTCAGTTTACTTTGCATAAATTTTTTCATGGATAAATTGAAATCATCACCATTTTTGTTTCTTCAGTTCCTTCTTGATCCACAAGATCGAAGACCTGTTAATTATTGGGAGGACGAGCAGTTGCCGGAAGTGTTCCGTGGTGACGATTTTGAGGAAAAACCGTTGACTGCTAAACAGAAGCGGGAATTGGAGAAGATGGAAAAGAAACTTAAAGAACTGGAGAGCAAACCTTTAGTCAAATTGCTACCTCTCATCGACACAATCAGAGCCAAGCGTTATGTGCATATTCTCTACCTTCACGTATGGGATGTCTATCTAGACCACGACGATATGATGGGTTTGGTGAGTTGAGGAGAATGTAGTTTGGTTTCTGATTTTAGCTCGGGGCATTAATTCCTTTACCAGAGTGACCGTATAACAAACAATGTTTTTCTCTTCCAAACTGTCCCTGTCTTCATACCGTCTTGTATTTTTTTTTCATTTTTAGGCCGGTATGTTAGCAAAAACCATTTATCCTCTGGAAAAGATCGAACTGCTGGATTGTTTCGTCCACGCTTACTCCCTGTCAAAATTTGCCCTCACGATCAATGTGTGTAAGACCCTCAGTGAACTAATACTTGACTACAACGAGTAAGTTGCAGTTTGTGCTACTTTATTGACTGCACAATTTAAAAGTGTATTCCTATTTTCCAACCACGTGGCATATTGTTGATTGCTTGTTCAGGTTTGGAGATGCGGGATGCAAGGGACTTGCTGTCGGTCTTGTTGGCAACCGGATGCTCACAACACTGAGTTTATGCTACTGCAATCTGTCACGCCAAAGTGGTCTGTATCTTGGAGAAATTATGTGCGGAACCCCCGTTCGGTAAGGCAAATACAATATAATAGAGTATGTTTTCCAGTTTGTCTTTGCGTACGCAAAAGTAACGTCTTTAGTAGCGGTCGGATTTAATATTTATAGGGTGAAATCAAATTACCAGTTGATTGGTGTAAATTACGTAAGCATGTGCTAAACTTGACAAAAAACAAGTTTGCTAAATTTTTCATAAAATCAGCCTTAAAATTTGTCATCAATAAACGAAACAGGCAGACAAACAAACAAAAAATTTTGCAAAACCGCGTTAAATGTGCTAATCGGTTTACTAAAATAAGCTAAAATTGCGCTTAAACAAACGAAATAAACAAATGAAAGAAATAGGTAAAAATTGAGCTAAATTTACAAAATATTGACCATTAAATCGGCCCAAATCTGCCACATACAGACGAACAGAAACAAACGAAACAGACTCTTTGAAAATCGCGCTAACTTTGCTTATTGTTTTAGAAATCGACTATAAACATACAGACACAAACGAAACATAATTTTTGTTAAACAACGCTCTAAATTTCCTGATATATTTTAGAAATCGACCAAAATTGGGTTTAAAATCAGTTATAAACAAACAATAAAAACGAAATAAATAAATTGGTAAAAATCGTGCTAATTTTGAAAATTCTATGAAAATTGGCCATGAAAGCGGCATAAACAGACGCAAATACAAATCCAAAGAAATTGGCTAAAAGTCGTGGTAAATTTGCTATTTTTTAAAAAATTGCTATATTTAAAATAAATCTGTTAAAACTACCCATAAGCGAACAAAACAAACGAACACAACAAATTTTCTAAAAGGTCGCACTAAACTTACTAAAATATTCCTAAAATCACTCAAAATTTGTTTCGTTTACTTTGTTCGGTTACAATTTTCTAAAAATCCTGTTCAATTTGCAAATTTTCATAAGATCACTAAATGACCATAAACAAACGAAACAAACGAACAGAACAAATTTTCTAAAACCCGTACTAAATTTGCTCAAAACATTAATCGCTTAAATTTGGTCTTAAATCAACCATAAGCAAGCAAATTGATTGATCGATGTAGATACTTCGGCATGTGGATACTTTTGATTGAACCTTTGCCAGAGGTTTTATTGTACAAAACAGCAGTTACAAATAATGTGAAATATGTATAATGTAGGTACTTCTATTTGCAAATGCGATCCAGTGGTATGTATTTGTTTTTTTTTATGAAAAGAACATGTTGGATCAAAATGGGAAGTTAAGCTGCTTTGTGCGAGATGCATATGCAAAACTTATAAAATTTGTCTGAAAATCAGACATTCGAACACAGACGTCTGCTCATGCTAACCAGCCTCCCATTGCTGAACAATTAGCTATCATTATTAGCATTATTCTTTTTTACTTCAGACAGTTATACGTTGATGGAAACGATTTGGAAGCGGAAGGCGCCATTGCTCTTCTCAGTGGCTTGGCCGAAGCTGCGGAGATGGAAGCGAGGGAAAAGGCGGACGAGGCACAGAGAAAAATAGACGAAGAGTTGGCTGCCCAAGAAGGTAGGCGATGCCATCATTATTATAATATTTATCACAAATCTGCACAGTGTGCCAACAAGTGGAACACACAATTCGCACAAGTACAATACAACATTACAATACTTTTCTGAATACAGCCAAATCCTCAATCACACACAACCGAGCAGGCATGTGTTCCAAAAACGTGGCACAACAACTTCAAATGCACCAGAAAACGAACTGGCAACAATTGGACAAATAAAATAATGGCAGAATGCGAGCGAAGGGGAAGCTCCGAAAACGCAGAAGGGGTAGTATGAAGTAAATCTTTAAGATAACTCGGGGCAGAACCAAAAAAGCATTTATGAACAATGACACAGATCTTACAATTTGAACCTTTGCTCAACAAGCAACCAATGATGATCTGCAAAAATAGGCTTTTCTTATATTTTTGCATACTGTATATAGTTGTAATGCAAAAACGAAAGTTCAACTTTGAATAGATGATATGTTTTCACCTTTTACACAAATTGAACCAATCCGTTGAATCACAAATCCTACACGCCATATAGTTCCGAACACTCTATTATTCTGTTTATAAACACTCTGACTTCAGTCTTAGAAAAAACGATTTCAAACAGAGAACAGGAATTAGTCTGGGTATACGTCGAAATTTGTTTCGTTTGACATATACTAGACACCATAATATACTGATTTGTGTGTAGATCTTTGATTAGGATACGATATTGACCCTGTTTTCATCCTGTGTCACTGGCTCCTTCGTTATTGCTTCGCTAAGTTTCTGATTATATTCATTGCAATATTTCTATATGAATACTGACTATTATTTTTGTATTATCAAAATGTCTGCTTTGGATAAAACACCAGGAATAGACACCTGCTTTTCAGGTAAAGCGTACTACTACACTTTCTCTTATTATCCCTATATTGTCCTGTATCAATTGCATCACGTTCTCCCCATCCCTTCACTTATTCAAACCTAAACTATTTATACTGACTATTAAATGGATCTCGTAATTATAATACCTTCCCTGTGGTGTTGTTTTAATAATAAAGGAACTGCGGCTTTCCTAAAGTTCACAATGTGGCGTAGTAGACACGGCTTTTTTATATCGAATATGTACAAATTTTGAGTGGCTACAAATATGCTTAAAATGTAATATTGCTAAGAACAGAAATCTGGGATTAAAGTCTCGATTGCCCGCAATGTAGAACCTTGATCCCAAATTTAAGATTGCAATAAGGCCAACAATTTTTGTGGAGTAAATTTTGTGAGCTGAAAATATCCCCGATCTTCCAGTAGAAATACGGTACACCAACTGGCATTCCGAAACACTTGTCGGCGGTGACACGTCTGTATTCCAATTTTAGGTCTCTTTCTCCACAAGAAAAAAGTATCCTTTTCTTTACAAATAGACCGGAGCACTAATTGCACTTCCTCATGGAGTGCAGATATTAAGCGCGTGTTCACTAGGTTGTCGGATATTTCCCAGAACAAAAGATCTTCTTTAGATGCTCATAGTATAAAGGCACTAGTGGTGTCCAAGTTGAGAAAAAAAGAGGGCCTACAAAAAGCAACAGTGGTCAACATTCTGGAAAGATAAGCTGCAGATGACGTTCGTGTCAGTTCATTCAATAAAGAAGTCATAACTCTATATACTCTACCTTCTGTTAACTGTTCTGTATCCACATTCATAGTTTGTGCTATATTGAGATTCTTTATTGTTTATCTATACCGGTATGTCATAAAAATAATTTTATTAACCATTGGTGACAATCACTGACATTTACTATACTTGTGCATCCTGGTAATTATGACACAGATTTGCGCTTAGTGATAGGATAAGATTTTATTAGGCTAGTTGTATAATTTAGTTAATTCCTATTCTAAAGCACTATTCTAAGCACTTCATGTTACTTGTAATAGATGCAGTTCTGTGAATTAGTTTAATTTCTAACAATATAATGTCTTTTTATTAGTAGGCATTTAATTAAAATAATTTAATAAGCAAAATTATTAAAACAAAATATATTTAACACAATTGCACGTTGTGTTGTCAGGTAGCTATATACTGTATATCTAGCCCGAGCATGTATTTCACTAATAAAATGGGATAATTTATTTGCTATGACCAATTTATACATGAATGCGGACGAGGACTAGAATATTTAGTGAACCCGAAATTTGGCATATTGGTCTGGATTTAGCCAGGTGTCCAACGCAGACAAGGGATCAAGAGATTTAAATATAATACCGACAGAATACACTAAAGACACAGCACATATGTATACAATTGATTGAAAATGTTCAAATTGGAAGCGGGGCAATATTTGGTCGAAAGAATGGACACCGAGAACATGCCTCTGTCAAGGTTATTCAAAGTTGTTGGTGGCATGTGGAATCACGTGACGCTCAGCCCTATACTGTATATCACTTCAGCCATCGAGATATCTGGCTAAACTATGGAATCTGAACGTTCATGAATATACGATGTCAAAATGTCATAGACCTGAAGAGCATTTTGTAGACCGTGATACTGCCAGTGAGTTTCTAAAAGAAACACTGAGTGAGTATGAGATCTAGACGTGTCCATTTAAGGGGACACTTGAGCATAACCGCCAACTTTCTGTCTCTGATCTGGCACGTATAGTCGGCAAAGTTCAAATCAGGTGTGTGTTAGATAGATTAAATCTATTGCTTGTTTTTTGTTTAAACTTTAATTGACTCTTGTGTTGTTTTGACGCAACTCTCCTGTAGAATTCTTTGGAATTCAAACAAAATGCGAGACATCCCGTATATTTGTAGAAACTGTTAAATACCAATAGTCAGCAGAATCTGTATGCCGCTTGTCTTATTGGCGTTGTTTCGTTAATACCGATATGTGTTCGATGTTTTTGACTGTCGTTGTGTTCCTCATTTGATCAATCACACTTCCATTTGAAGCAATTCAGTGAGAGTCGGTGTTTTGGAAGAATTCTACTTTTACTGTTTATCGATTTAAATTGCTCGCCTCTTCTTATTGCCACGAGTAATTCCCTTACATATTATATGTTGTTGCTAGTTTGACAGCTTGTCATAAGTGAAAATGGCTTGGAGAAGAGAGTATATTTCGAGTATAAATTACTGAGCGATGAATGTTTAAATGTTTTTTATACGTAGGTTTGCTCCTAATGAAAATGCTTTACTGCTTAGTGAAGAACTGAGGTCGAACGACTGCCCACCAAAGCAACGCTCTCTAAGGGAGATTCATCTAGGACAGATGTTTCGCTGTCTCCGGGGCTTCTCCGCATTCTTCGCATGTTGCTGTTTCTTGTTTACCGAGTCTGTGTCGATAGGATTTCAAGAGGAAATAATCGCCAGTCTTCAATTGACTTGAGGCAACTTCGTGGGGTCTGGTGGTCTCAATGTGGTCGACCCCTGCCGAGCAGAACTTCTGCTGGAGCGCGTTCCGTTGCTTGTCTCCTTCGAAGCTGTCTTCGAATCCTTGTCTTTGCCACCTGGATTGGTATTTGGCTTGGTCAATCTGGGACTCCCGAAGCTGGTAGCCTATCTGCTCGCTAATTGTCATCCGCACAGCAGTGCAGACCGCTCTCTTATATCTTCTCGATCTTCCTTTCACTTTTTCTCCCTCAATTTTGTCTTAAATGATTTTCTTAGCACTTATTCCTTTTTGTATGTTGTGAGCAAAGAACTTTAACTCCTCGATTTTGCGATATCCATAAAAGAATCTACCCTGTTGTCTACGCGTATATCTCCAATTTTCCATGACGCTTTTTCTTTAGACGCTTCGACTTTCAGCTTAAACACAGTTGTACTTTTATCGGCTAGATTCTTAGTCGTGGCTTAGCTACGGAGATGGTTGCCTGTGCCTTTATATATATATCATGAGTGGTCACTCCTCCAAGATATTTGAAGCTTCCAACTTGTTCTGGGATGTTCTCTTGATTGGTGCTGCTTGGTTGTGTTAGACCAGTTCTAACCCCACATGTCACAGTTTTGCCTTTTCTGTGCTAATCTCATTCCGAAACTCGTGTCTTTTATTGTGTATTATAGTGATTTCTTTCAGCGCTATCTAATTTGAAAAGAATAACTCGATGTCATCTATGAAATGTGAGTTGTTAACCATCTCACCACATCTCCGTATGTCACAGCTCCCTAAAATTGATGTAGAGTGCCAGTCATCATACATATACAAGGAACAAGTTAACTTTATTGGAAATAGTTTCCCCTGATTGACCTGTCTGCAATTTATATTCGAAAATTTCTAATTATATTGTAATATGCATATTCAGTATTATCTATTAAACGTTTATACTATAAAGCTCTATATAAAAACACAACCCTAAAATACTGAATTAACTCATATACTTTTTAAAAATGTCTACTGTTTAGCAGCAAGTGGTTTTGCACAATTTTCTCCATTAATACAATTTACACTCTAATTTCTTAATGTTTCCCTGAACTCTGTATGACGTTTCGCTTTGTAATCATCATTTACATATTTTCATATCTCATATATCTCATATTTTCTTTCTTTTTCGCCCACACCAGGCACCTACTTACTGTAGGTACACGCCCGCGATTCACATTCTTGGTGCGCATAAATTCAATGTTTTATGCGGTTTACATTTGATTCTTAGTCCATACCAAAGTCTGGTCTAAACTAAAAAAAAAGTTATTTTTCATTTGTTCAGCTGCAAAGAAAGCAGCCAAGAAACGTTTTGATTCGATGGATGACGACCAGAATACAACAGAAGCGTCTCCACAGCCGCCCGTTCGGTCACCAGAACCGAAGACAGAAGGAAAGGGCGGTAAGAAGGGGAAAAAGGGAAAGAAGAAAGGAAAGAAGAAAGGTAATGATTGTCTAACAACTACGGTATATAACATAACGGCTGAAGTGGCTACCCATTCCCATTCTGCGGACAAGCCTCGGGTTATAGATTTATTTATAGATTTATATAGCGAAATTTTCATAATTTAGTATTAAAATTATTTCAACTATATACTATACTATAGATAGATAGATAGATAAACATTTTATTCAAAATATGTTCAAAATTGTTTCTTTATCTCTTTTTCAGTGTAGCAAAGGGAGTGGTTATTCGTTTGTCTACGTTTTTTGTTGTCATTGTTCATATATATAATCTCTTTTGCGTGGTTGATGGGTGCTTTGCGCTATTTATCTGTTCATATTTATCACTTGTTGTCTCTCTGATTTCTGGCCCACCCCAACTGTTGTTTCACGTCAGAAGTATTACTATAATAACTGACAAGATATTCACAAAGAAACACGCCAACCATCCGTTAATAAGAACTATATATTTACAATTAAAAAAATAACAATAAACATTAACGAGCGTCACAACCTGACAAATGTTTTATTTATCTGGCTGCATAATATTTGCTATTATATATGACTACAACATTTTCACCTTAAATTAACTCAAATTCAACCAAATATTTTTATATAAAATATCTAACTACCTTTTGTCATGAATAAGGAACACCTCATAGATAAATAAATATGAACACCACAATAAAGTTAAATAAAAGGTTTTATGAACTTTTTTAAAAATTCTTTATCTAATCTAGGGTATCCTAAACATATTCTCCAGAAGGCTCTTTTTTTCTCGTGCTCGCCAGTCTTATTATAGATCTAGCCCCAAACTAGCTCTACCTCCTCAAAAGATGGTTCTTCATTTTGTTCCTATTCTTAATACTCCTTCTAACCTTCAACTAGCGCGTTCTTTTAATTGTCCTATTGTTTTTAAATATCCAAATAGTCTTAAATCAAAATT
>JAUYWV010099188.1:0-13704 GCA_032274565.1 Nematoplana nigrocapitula | reverse complement strand
TTGCCCTGTACGAGTCTGTATCTGAGAGCTAGGTTACAGAGAGAGTTGTGTGCCCGGTATAGCTGATCTCTTTGTGTTTCGCCCTAGGTGGGCTGTTCTAACTATTAATAAAGTTTTGTTTGTTGCGACCACATCTTTTTTATCTTTTCTTCATACTTCTCTCACTTGTTAGCCCCTTCCTGCAGTCGGAAGTCGGCTATTCTGTCCCCAGCTGTATTCTGCGTGTTTATCGCCCCTCTAATGATTGTCCATGACACTAATACTTTGTATAAATATGCGGATGATATGCTACTGAAATTGTACATACCCTCTCAACTAATGACACAGTGAAATGTCAACAAGAAATTGACAACATCACGATACGTATGGACTATGGAAAACCGAATAAAACTTAAGGAAAACAAAACGTCCAGGATGTTGCTTTCTAAAAGCCAATTTATACCGAATTGGGCTAATTGTACAAATATTGTTGAATCAGAGGATCTTAAGATTCATGCCAGCAGTAATTTAGATACTGGGATTGTCGGTAGCCCTTTGCTACTCCTCAATCCTCTGGGCAAGACAAACAAAAAGTAGATCACCTTTTATGACGTTTATTCTTGTTCCATGAATTATTGTTATGATTGTTTATGGATGCTTAAATAAAGTTTAATATCAATTTTTTTTTCTGAATTGTACCTTAAAGATTGACATAATGATCAGTGTTACTGCGTACAATGCCGTTATGCGTATACTTTAAGCTTGTGGTTCATGAGAAATGTCTAACTCATTTAAAATAATTGATCCACGAAGCGATTTTAAATCTCTTTTGGACATTTCTCATGAACCACGCTTAGTATACGTATAACAGTATATTGAAATGGTTGGGAAAAGTGAAGCGATTTCTTTTTTTAAATTTGCTGTTTTTGTCCCAGTTACCTTTTCATCAATTAGTGTTGTTGGTCACCAGAGTAAATTAAACGATATGCTTGTATATTTCTTTGCTACATGGCATCCCGTCCTATTCGCAGTTCTGCTTCTCCTTCCACCAACAACATACGCTATAGAGATGACACGACACTGCTAGCCAAAACAAAGGATCGAAGGCATCAGTGAGACATTCAAGAAGTTGATAGAGAGAGCAAAGCATGCATAAGGCAGGAGGAACAAAAGACTCCAGTAGAGAGGCGGATACAATTGGAGGGAGAAAGCATTGAACAGGTGGAGCTATGCCAGACTACTGTAATCTATCCATCCCCAATTTGCCGCCCACTGCAGAAGTCGGTTGGACTGCGACAAGTGCCGCGTCCTAATCTGCCATCTTCTCGACCATCCGGGCCTGCTGGAGATGGACCTGTCCAACAACTCAATCGGGGATCGGGGCGCGCGGGCCCTGGGCAAGTTTCTCAACGGTCACAGCCGACTGACCAAGTTGGCCGTCGCCAACAACGTGATCCGGCCCGCCGGAGCTCAGGCGATCGCCCACGCGCTCACCAAAAACTCCATCCTTCTCTCCCTCAACCTGCGTCTGAATCGACTCTGCGACGACGGTGGTCAGGCCATTTGCAAGGTGACTGATTTGCTTGTAATACCTCCCTAATAAAGCGCTGATTGTAACAACAAAATCAATAGCCAACTTGATTACAAAGTTACCGCCCATTGGTCGATTTCAATATCACTGCATGAACCTGTTACATCGTCTCAGAAAAGTCATTTTGTACTCTATAGGTTGCCGCTGAACCGAATGGGGTTCTGCTTTGCTCACTGGAATGCGAAAACCATTTAAATTTTTGTATTTGAACTAAACATCAGTAGAGAAGCATTGCAAATTTGGTCGACTCGGTGTAATCAATCGTTCGGCACGAACTGGCAAATAAAGCAATCGATTAGATGTAAAACACGCTAAACTGAATAGAATGGCAAGTTAGTCGTGAATTATTTCGATTGGTGGGTGAACCAGTTTTATTTGATAAATATTTCAAAGTATAGCATTTATTATCACACTATACTGTATATTCAATAGAAATGTTCGTAATCACTTTAGTGTCGGGACTAATGCAGTTGGTAGTCCCCTTAACGGATTCACTTGATGTTCTATACACGTCAATATGATATTGAAAACCAACTTCAGTTCAAATTTGGTGTCGATCATTTAAATATTTGCTGAGATATTGTCGATTATGCTTTATACATTATGCACGATATACTGTAGTTTATCATAATATATTGTTCCAATTTCGGTTTGTCCACTAAAATTGTATGAAAGTCTTATAATAAACATAGAAATCAACTTTTAATATTATTTTTTTTCAGTTATCAGTCATTATAATACGGGAAATTTAATTTAGTATTTTACCTCAATTCAAATTTACCGCCATTGTTTGATCAATCAAAACACTCAAATTAATAGCAGTAGCTCCTCTTGTCTTTCAGCAGCCTTTTTGAATGACATTTTTGAGATAGCAAGTAGGCAGTGTGTTACATAATACATTAAAATATATTAATTGGATTGAAAGAGGGAGTGAGAGATAGTATAGAACCAAACAGATAGTTTTTCATCTTCCTATGCCCAGCTGTTTGTATTGTCGCTAAAATAAATTTGATGTAATTGATTGAACCCTTCAAATATTCTTTCGCGCTAACCAAAACGAACATTAAGAAAGTGTAAATTTGAGGTAATAACAATGTATTATGTTGAAAAATAATTGCAAAAATTGTATTTTGCTTGAATTTTCACTTATATATATCAATTAAAATTTATATAATAATTATTTTGCGTATCCATCTATCGTGCAAATATGCTTTTATTTATTTCGGTCTTCAAATGTAATTGTTGGTCTTCAATAATTTATAAATTTACCGTTTCATTGTACTTTTTCGCAAAATCTTTTCCTAATTACTAGAAAGGGACATTTACTAATTTAAGAATATGATGAAAGAACAACACAGTGAGGGAGAGAGAAAAAAATTTACGTACGTGCGCAATTTAAGCCCAAAATAGAATGTTGTATAGGCCAAGGTCAGGAAATGATAGTAACTAGCCATTAAATTTTCAATGTACATAGATAAAATAATTAATGAAGAGAACAGTTTTATTTGAAATACTGACATAGAGTATTAATTTGTTATGTTTTATGACAATTTATATGGTAGATTTCAAAACAGCTCTATGACTTCTCTTTCATGTTTTTGAACAAAATTCGGAACTAGTGTTTACTGCCTTTTTCTGTCACTAGGTGCAGAACAACACTTTTTATTTTAGGACAGACATCAGCCGACCTCAGACAACCACCTTGGCAAATCAGTTGATTTATGATTGGCCGGATTCAATTCAGAATTAGCTGTGGTATTTATTCAGTCGTATTTAGTGGTAAATGGGTGTGAAGCAAATAAGATGGTAAACCCATCTAGGTAGGTCTATTATTGATACGGTCATGTAGATTTCAGGTATCTGGAGAAAAGCAGCAATGAATCTGGAAGAGCAGCAATAAACAGGATATAAAATAAATGAGGATTAGGGCACTGAAATAAAACGGTAAAGCGACCAGCAAACCAACCAACCGACAAAGGGCAATGAGTGAGCCGACGCTCTTGGCAAAACCGATGCCTCCTCTGCCACTGCCTCCCCAATTTCATTCTCTGCCTCATTCTCCTTCATCCACCATTCTCCCCTTTCCTCCTGGCGGTCATCTCTTCGCAACAAACTTCTCGACAGCCAGATTCCCAAAACTTCTCCTAGTAAGCTTCTCCTTCCCAGATCTACCCGCTGCGAACTTTGGCGCGTTTTCTGCAACGAGCACTCTACCCTCCTTGCCTCTTACCTCTAACGGATCAATCTGTCCGGCTCCCCCTCGTGCCCTTCCTGCCAGCAGGATCTTTCTCACCTTCTTCTCTCTTGTCCCTCATCTTCGGGCCTCCGCCTTGCCATCTTTGGTAAGACGGTGAGCCTTCTTCACCTATGGAGACGGTCATGGGGTTTTGCTCAGATGCTGGGCCTCGGCGGCCTTGTGTCGCCCCCATTCTCCGGATGGGGTTGAATAACCCAAACAAACCAACCGACAAAGGATTATGAATACACGCTATTTACAAATCCTTGCAATTTTTACTGAACACTGTATTAGACAAAAAAGCAACAAAAAAGTGAAACGGGCTTAACAGTACGTCAATTCAAAATAACCACACTTAAAAATGAAAATTAAGATGAGATATTTCACAGGATTATGACTCGAAAGCTTGTGAAATAAGTACATCATGTGAATTTTCATTTTTTCAAGTGTGGTTGTTTGAATTGACTGTATTAGATTTTTATTTCAACACAAAAACCGCCTGCCTATGCAGAATGCAGTGTCTTATTAGAAATGGGTGTCCTGAGTCGAAGTTGTTAATAAAGCGTTTATACTAATTTTAAAAGTCTTTTAGAAATACACTATATCAATTGACAATAGGAGTTATATGTTTGAAATGCTAGGATATATTCTGAGTTTGACAGAAATTTGTGCTCATTTTCTTTCAATCGATAATATAAATCTTGAAAGAGATATATTTTAGATAATCAGTATATTTTATTAGGTGTTGACGTCCTTCAGCTGTCAGTTGTGATTATGTTGTCAACTTTATTTTCGCATAATATTACACTATTCACCGTAGTAATGCATGTACTGTAGTATTAATTTACAGCTGGATAGTTAAAATTCGCCAATTTAATTAGTCAGAGGGATTTTCTCAGGAATTTGTGATTGGGTTTAGCTGAAACTTGGTATGTACATAAATTAAAGCAAGCAAGCAGACATTGAAGCATCCTCGCATCCCTATAAGAGGACCTATCTGTCGGGAGGAGGGGACTAGAACGCATCATTGGCCTTACCGGTCCTTGTTGAGTCCAGACTTTGTCCAGTTATCTGAGTGCAGCCTACTGCCGAGCCGACTATGTATTGAAATTATTGTCCTTCGATAATGACATCTGGCAAGAAGGATGTGTGTCAATTTTATAATTGTGATTAAAATATGTGCAGTGTAGGACTGTCACCACAAAAAAACGGAGTTTTAGTATTTTTTATGCACCAACTTTAGCCTCAATGCCTTATGGTCTATGTGGGTGGTCATAGAGAGCAATGTCGCAGAACAGATGCTCCGCGCAACTTTATTTGTTTTAACCTCACGGAAGCAAGGCGGGCGGGCTAACTGTCAGCCAAAGAGAAGCAATCTGTCACTTTGGGGGCGAGTATTCCAACTGGACAACACAGGTAGTGCTATTCTTTGCCACATGTGCGCCTACTGTGAAGCCCAACTGTGCTTAGGACATGCAGTATTGGTTTTCAAATAAATACGTGATCAAGAAGTACATACACAGTATATTAATAATAAAGGAGCTTTATTGAAGTGCTGATATGAAACCATAAGTTTGATGATATACAGTAAAGAAACCATGCAAAATACAGGAAAAGTGTGATAATCCATACGGTAACAAACTTCTCTGAAATCTTTGGGTTTTCCAATAGAATAAAAGAGGACCTTTTACGTAGTTTTACTATACGGGAGGAGGACGAGAATACTCCGACAACAAATCGAAAAAAACGTGGCCAGGCTTAATTTGAAGGAAAAACTCTTTCGCGAGGGCTTCTCTTCTACTCTTCAGGCTGATGATTTCAATGACTGCTAGGGCTTCATCGTAGCTGATTTCCGGAAAAACAATCTTCATTACTATCTTCTGGAAATTATCGATCTTTCCGTGTACCATACAGGACAAGCATATTCCAGAACTGAACGAATCATAGCCGTGTAACACTACAAGATCCTTTCGGAAGAAACATGCATGAGCTCTTTTCAACATAATTATAAAATATAAACGTTTGCTTGCTTTTTCAAATTTAAATTAATGTGACAGTCCCACGTGAGAGCAGAACTGATGTGGACTCCCAGAAGGCTAACCGAATTCACTGGAGCGATTAAGACGTTCTCTATACTATAATCTGAGGCCAGGCAAAATTATTTTTCTTAAATGAAATTTGAAGCTCTTGCGTGTTTCTGCTATTGATCTTCATCTGATTCAATTGCTGATCATATCAACTTTTCCCTGTATGTAGGACCTTTCCGGGTATTTTATAACTTCTATGACTGTTGAGTCATCAACATACTTCAAATCTACCTCAAGATCATTCATCATCAAGATAAAACTAGTGGCCCGTCAACGTCCCTTGTGGTACACCAGCGTGTACATTGATCACGTTTTATTTCAATGTTGGACTTACTCAATCTTGTAAATAAGATTAGAATTCGCTGCGTAAACAAAATCGCAAAAAATTAACCACCAAAACAATTGCGCATCAGTTTTGTGCTTAGATTCTCAGCAATACTTATGGAATTGTAAAGGTTTGGGTTTGCATAATGTGTCTTTTATCATTTTATCCTGCAAGCAAACAAGTTCATGTGGTCTTCAAAATTCTCGTTATTCATTCATTTGCATTCGATATAAAATGAGATGTATTGTCACACCATAATAGAACTCCGGCAGTGTATGTTAGACATCATGCAATTCGAACGTTTTCGACTCTTGCTATGTGAGTACTGGGGTTAATTTTATTGGCAATTGTGCCTCTGTCATTATTAAAACGTTGTTTTATCTAATTTGGATATTTCTGTTTATTTTGATAGTGCTTAATTTAGATGTTATTTTTCTTTCGAAGATGTGACTGAATTTGGATTGAAAAAAGTTGTTGGTTTTGAAAAAAATGTTTGTCGGGTTCACTCAAGCTTCCATCCGGCTTCCTGTATTGGTTGTGTTTGAAATCCTCCTTTACCAGCCGTAATTTGTCTTATTATTCATTCTACTGACTTTCAGCTCAAAATTAGAAATCCCTACAGCAAGTAGCCTTCTCTTTACTGCCACATGCTGAATGTCGGCTTCCGTGATACAGTCTTGTTAGTTTCAACACCGTCCAGTTATGGCTTAGTTTAATTGTAAACGTTTTCTTAAAGAATACATGTGATTTTGGAAAACGTTCGAATTATATTATTTTTAAAATCACTGCCTGCGTTCTCTTATGATCTGTCATTCGATATTATTTATTTTAATTTTAGAAAACGTATATCATATAATATTCAATTATCTTCAACTTTTCACTCCATTTCTCTCCCATTTGCGACTCAAAATTGTTCGTATTAATAGGATCATTTTTACAAGTGTCGCTACGCTAATTATATATATGATTACAAAATTATAGTTCTCCTGATCACACGATTATGGGAGTATCAATTTTTACTCATAAAAATGTCTATTGGTTTAGTTCATAGCGTAAAAGTGTTTCGTACACGTCCTGTGTCAATCAGGTCAGTTTAAGTATCTTATTTATCTTATTCATTTTTTGCTTCTTACCTTCTCCCTGTCTGAACTGTCTTTTGTGAAAATCTGTGCAGAACATTCATGTCATATCCCCAAGAGAGAGAGACCTGCTTTGATAGATCTTTCGGTCGCTTTACTTTATAATTTTCTTTAACATTTTTGTGATTAATGACAAACAAAATATCATGTTGTTATACCAAAGGTGAGTCATTCCAGCTTATTCCAGTAGCGGTTTTGTGAACAGAATGTCACCTATAGCCATCATCCGATGCGGACGAAGGGAGCCGGCAGCAAAGGGCGGGCGCCCAGAAAGGACCAAGATGACTGTGTGAGACTGGCGAAAGAAGGGTATAATTTGGAAAGGGATAGGTCGTTTCACTATCCATGTGTGAAATAAACTGATCATGGGAAGGGAATGTAAGCGCATCTGGAGCCGCCTCATTTCCCTAGATAGAATCCACAGGATTAACCTCAGTGGGTTCCGGGCCACTGTAGCTTGAGAAGCAGACATTGAAGCCAGGAAAGGCTCCTCCCTTCCCCAGACTGACCCAGTTGATCGGCTGCGCGATCTCCCACAACCACCTAGCGGATGCCCACTGTGCCACCCAGAGACCTTGCACTCCCAACGGACCCACAAACCCTACACTCTCCCATCCTGCCGCGACGTGCCCCCACTGTCTAGGCTCATCTGAGAACGTTGAACATAGGTCCATGTTGACCGCGATAGAAACTCGTTATCACCAAATTTTCAGGCGCAGATGTGAAGTTTAGACAAGATATTAATTGATATGCCTTCAAAAGAAAGCGTAGAATCACATTTTGCGTTCTACTGACAATGTCATTCCCATCATGCAAACCTTTCCAGGCAGAAAATTCATATATGACTTGAGCAGACACTCAGTCCAATGTTCGGCTTCACTGTAATTATTTAAATTGAATTTCCGAAACACTTCAATTTAGGGGGAGGGGGTATTGGATAATAAGGTGTTAGATGTAATATTTGTTGTCTGGGAGGCGAGATTTTGGTGACAGGGTTTATTGTCCACAAACACAACTTCAAATGTTAGGTAAGCGCCATCTGGAGAACAGTCCACATGTCAAAAAGCATATTGAATTGCATATTTAGTCGTAGAAGAATGTTTAATCTTTTCCCCTTCAGCTAGGGACATTGTGGGGAAGGTTCTGTGGTATTTCCACAACCCATGCTTTAACTCTTGTTGTACTGAATGCACTACGAATCTAATTACATTTAAGCAATATAAATGTTGAAATCATATAACGCATCGTATGAATATTGAGTTCCTTTGAAAATATGGCATGTGTTGTTTAAATACTTCAGTGCCGGAAAAATTGCTTTTCTTGGTTATAATGTATTATGGAGCGAAAGGTCATATGCGATAGTGGCTCAAATTAAATGTTAAACAGTTAAACTTTAATTGTAAATATCTGAAATAAAACTAAAATTTAATGAAAAATTAAACATTAGAAGTTCAATTTTAAATGGTGTGCCTTTTTATACTGCCATAGAAACATGGCCGTTTATTCAAGTAGAGTCGGAGATTCATATGACCCGTTTTTACTTGAGTGATCCGTAGTGACAGAGTAAAACATGACAAATTAAGCGAAATAATGAAAAAGTCTGGTATACCAAAATTTGAAATCAAATTAATAGCAAACTTGTATTGGAATCAGAAAGCTAAAGTAAGAACAAATAAAGGAAACACAGAAGATATTGAGATAAAAAGAGGCTGCATTTTCACCAGTTCTCTTTAATCTCTATAGTTATTATTTAATTGAAGACTCTCTGAGTAATAGTGATGGGTAAAAATCAATGATTAAAATATTGGCAACTTCAGATTTGCAGATGATACGGGGATTAATAGTATGGAAGTATTTCAGCAATGGTTAATGTATTTTGAAAAATGTATGGAGTTTGAAATAAACCTGAACGCTAAAAGACAAAAATAATGGTAATAGACAAAACAGAAAAGATAAAATGTGCAATCAAAGCTGATGGCAAAGAACTTGAACATGGGACTGAATATAAATACTTTGGAAGCTAGATTAAATAGGAGAAATTTAAAGAATTCTTGTGAAGAAACATCAATCATAACTTGAAGAAAATATTACTAAAAACTTACATGCTTTCAGTTGTAGGGTATGCTAGCGAAGCATGGACATTTATCAGAAAGATCATAGAAAAACTACATGCATTTGAAATGTTGTGTTAGAGAAGACTTTTGAATATGAGCTGGACTGAAAAGGTGACCGATGAAGAGGTTTTGAAAAGAATTGGAAATAAGAAATTATTAGATTATCAAAAGAAAAATGAAGTTTGCAGGACACGTTATGGGAGGATCCTCAGGGCAGCTACCTGCTTTGGTTCTGGAAGGCATGATAGAAAGGAAACTGGACAGAGGTCGGCTTGGGGAGATGGTATTAAGAAATTTAGAGAAAGTAAAAGCACCTGGATTGTAAAAAGGAAAGCTGAGAACAGTCACAATTGGCGTATTATGGTTGCCAACCTTCTATTAGAAGACGGTACCCGATTATGATGATGATCCGTAGTAGACTACTGGTCATACCTCGATGCACAAGGTCTACCGACCACGGTACACTCGGGCAGAAGCTGTATACAACGCAGTTTTAATTTGGTGAGCCACTAATTATGCTGGGATGGAAAGTAAAATAGAAGACATGATGCTCTGTCCACATTTTAAATATGGACCGCTAGACTTCTCTATTCTAAGCACAGATTGTAGCACTTACGAACTGACATTTAAGAATATCTGTATTAAAATCGATAGCCCATTAAAAAAATTTCAGCTTGTAATTAAGTTTGAATTCACCATCATCATAGAATTGGAATTTATACAGAGAAAACTATTTTAAAAACAAACAGAAAGAAAAATTGTTCATTTTATTTAATGAATCGTTGTCAATAATTGGATTTTCTCTTTTATGTCATCCTTGATGCAGAGATGTTAGTACCTGCATGTTCAGTCAGTATAAGTAAAAACCGTATTAAAGTGCAGGTTTAGTGGCGATAATATATAGCTGGTTTGACGAGAAAATTGATGTGTTCTTTGATACGAATGAAAAACGACGATTGGTTTATTCAATGTATGATATCCGCTAAACGGCAGATCAACTAAATTTGTATTTATAGCCAAGGACCTAAAGGCATGGCACGGTTTTATCAACTGCTTTTCATTGGCTTTCATTTTAAAAGCTAACAATTTTTTATTGTCGATTTATTTTCTAAATAAAAAACGACTAGCAAAGTGTGTAATGATCTATTTTTGGCGAGCGACATGGAATTCATGTGTATCTACTGTATAGTCTTCATCTTCGACGTCAGACGTATCGATTTTCAGATAATAATGTGTTGACCGTTATGGTGGCAAGGAGGGAAATTTAACCATTGGAGTAGTTGGAAAGATGGATGGTGGAAAACATCCAGTCTGTCGATATCCGTGTGCTTCGAATTGACAGAAAAGTGACATAAATCAAAGGAAACAACAAGACGTCTCTTCCCTCTGCTCTCCCTACAGTCTGAATTAGATTTATCTCAGTAGGAGAAAACATAAAATAACTTTCTTTATACCAGTCGAGACGAAACAAAGGAAGTTGAGTGTTTTGTTATGATAAATGATAAATACAAACAAAAAATGAAAATGAGAACTAAAAAAGACGCAGAATCAGCATAAAATCAGGCTCGCTCCGACTATTCAAAATACTGTAGGATTAAATTTAGCTATACAAAAGCTTCCTTAATAGTGAGTTTAAAACGATCGCTTTCTCTACAAAGGACAAGTATGCTTAAAGGTATATAGTAGCAGAGCAGCCACGTGTATGATCAAACACACTAGAGAGAGTCCTTCAGACGAAGGTCGAGGTACTTCTCCGTCTTACCCACATAGCTTCCTGGGAAGGAACATTGAATGTTGTATACAACATGTGAGGTAAGACAGCCCGGCACACGCTCTTCGCCGAGGGAAGACAGTTTTTTAATGTGATGGTAGTGACAACGACATTGACATTTTCCTGAAAAAGAATTTCGAGTTTACGTTTAAGATTAACTGTTTGTTGGCCTTGATAAGGAAGCTTAACGGTGACTTTTCTAAAATCATATTGGAGTTTATCGTGAAGATTTATGATTTTATTTATAGTTACGGATTCTAACTTATTTGTGATTTTACGTGGAAATTGATTATTTCTCCATTTTTCTCTACACTTATTAAGATTTGGTGAAAACAAGAATAAGAACTGCTAGAGTCAAAGGCTCTACGGATGTCACCAGAAATGACAGAGCGTTTATAAGTAAAAGGAGCTGCAGCATGAAAATTCATTCGCAGATTTGTATCTGTAGGTTTTATGTAATTGAAATGACAATCACGTTATTCTCCAGATTGAGGCTCAAGTTTAAAAATGCAATCGAAGGACTACCTCTTTCTAGGGTAAAACGAGATAACAAGGAATTGGCGACGTTAAGAACGGGATCGATAGAAGCGGATTTTATGATAAGAATAATGTCATCGACATATCTATAGTATAAGATTTACGCATATGGGTCAACTCGACGAGCTAGAAAGAGATTGGCTAACATGGGTCCAAGTCTACTGCCCATAGCAACCCCATCAGTCTGGTGATACATTCCCACTGGAGTGTCAAAAAGGACGTTAGTGACGGCTAAGATTAGGAGATCTTTAAATTAGCTAGAGGATAGACTAGGTTTAGCTATAACACTATCAAAAAGGGCATTAACAGCAATATCTATAGCTTCTAGGACTGGCACATTTGTGGAAAGAAAGGCTACATCTAAACTGGCTAGAGAATGACCTACAGCAAAATTCGATAACTCACGAGTCACAGTCCTCCTCGAATCACGGCTAATAGCACACTCTGGTATTTGCCTCAACCAATCACACAGAAAGGAGTCGAGAGCGTGATATGAAGAGCCAATAATTGCTAGAATAGGTCGGAGTGGATTGTTTTCTTTGTGAACTTTTCGTAAACCGTAGAGTCATGGCGGGTTGGTAACCAGTGCATCTTTTAAGGAAAATTTACTGGGCGACCAAAATTCAAAGATTTATTTCGGTAAGGGGGGCCCCTTCACCCTTATTCTAAAAATTCATATTCTTAAACTTAATATATTTTCTTTAATTAAAACATCGATTCAGAAATATAGATATATGTAGCTACCCAGACAAATAACACTAAGAGCTTTTTGTGTACAGATTATAAAATAATATACATGTAAACATAGACTGCTGTCATATACTGTACGTGTACACTTACATAGGTAATTATGTGCATACATGTATTATAGTACTGTACTATATGTATAATTTGTGTGCAAGATATTTGGATACAATTTGTTTACTGGTGCAATGCAGTAAGTTCTAAACACAGGAGTATGTTGAAAATATTTTTTTCACAAAGTCCCGATTTTTGTACAGTTCTTCATCTGGCACCCTCATTCTCCGATTTTTCTTTTCTAATAGTCTGGCTACTGATAGCCGCGGGTAGAAGGGAGCTGTTCCACAGCTGTTTAGGGCAATGGCCATCCGACTGTTTATTGCCTCCCTTGAATAGCCGGACTGTAATAAAGTAGGCAATAATCAATGTACATATGTTAATAGAACAATTGCTAATTTAATAAATAATTTCGTTTCTACTGTTGTCCAAAAACTAGGTAATCAAATTCATAAACTCAAGTGACAGTAATTTTAAAACTTTATGACACCTAAACTTGACAAAAAACATACGACTTAGTCCTGTTTCAAAAAGTGAGATAGAAAAACTAATAGATCAATGACATTGACATAATAACTTTTCTTGAAGAAAATAGAGTATTTTCATCAGCACAATATGGTTTTAGGAAATATCATAATTCAACAAAAGCATTAATAAATATGCATGATTATATTAGTTATTGAACAATTCAATAATGATTACAAAATCTTGGAAATCTTTCTAGACCTAAAAAAACCTTTGACAGCATAGATCTTAATACACTAATAGAAAAACTATCCTATTATGGAGTCAATGGACCTTACGAAGAAATTATTGCTAGCTACTTAAATGATACAAAAATTTACACAAATATTAATAGCACTGTCTCTGATATTAACAATATCAGGTATAGAGTAACTCAGCGAAGCATTCTGTGGCAAATATTATTTATCTTATATATTAATGATATAAAAACTCATGAAGAAGAATGCAAAATATATTTGTATGCTGATGATACTAGTATTTTTTAAAACTGCAAAACAGTACAAAGATCTAGAAAATAAGGCAAACACAATCCTAGAAAAAACCTACAAATGGTTATGTATAAATAGATTATCATTGAACCTAGATAAAATTGAACCTGATAA
>JAUYWV010099177.1:0-13707 GCA_032274565.1 Nematoplana nigrocapitula | reverse complement strand
GTTTTCGACACCCCCCCCCCCCCCCCCCCTTATTGAATCGTGTCCCCAGACAGAAGCTCGAATACTTTGGTCGCAGGGATGACGACAATCTCGAGAAACAGATAATGGAAGGGATGACTGAGGGAAGCAGAGGACGCGACAGACCAAAAATGCGTTGGATTGATGGAATGAAAGATGAAATGCGAACATCGGCGCAAGCAGCAAAGCAGCGGGCACAGAACCGGGTGGTGTGGCATGCAGACATCAACAAAGTCACCAAGCGGCGCCCGACGCAGTAACGGACTATCGACGCCGACGTCATACCAATCCATTATTTTTTAGAAATCTTCTGTACTTTACTTACTTATAATTATTCAGATTGCAACGTGTTGTGGAATTCGCGTTTATCAATGTTCACCGCGCTAATTGCTTCAATCAGGATACCGATTTTTCTCTGTTAGATTCGATTGTCAGTCAACTCATTGTGTACTCTATTACTTAAGTCTTATTCGTCTCGGTTTTTCTTTCGTGTCTTTTTGTGATCTTCAAATGTTTGGATATAAAGTTTGGAAGATATAACCTTGCTAAAATATACGTATAAGTACAAAAGGGTAATTTACGGGGTTTCCTTCAAAGCTGTCATTTACAAAGTTTGTTTTAGGCGTCGAGACTACCGCGAGTAAAAAAGTAGATGTCAAAGTATTAAAAGTATACAAAAAAACAGAGTAAAACAATCACAATCGACGGATACTAATATTCAGTTATATTGCCAGCATTTGCAGCCACAACCTGCCGCAATCTTTTTTTTTAAATACACATGTTCACGCTTCATCTAATTGAACTC
The DNA here is from genome assembly GCA_032274565.1 of Nematoplana nigrocapitula. NCBI lineage: Eukaryota > Metazoa > Platyhelminthes > Proseriata > Nematoplanidae > Nematoplana > Nematoplana nigrocapitula. Next base: position 12,884 of record JAUYWV010099177.1, on the reverse strand, counting down.
ATGCACACACATATTGCTAATTTTTATGAAAATTACACCGTCGTATACTTGCCTAGTGTAGTTAATTAAATCTGGTGAACATGGTGGGCATGACAACAGCGCAAAATATTTTCCTCATACAAAAATGTCCGTGTTGCATTCGCAGTGCGTGGAGTTACTTGTATTGTCTTGTATTCAAATGAAACCCTCCTGACAACAACGACAGATAACAAGTAGAAATTATTATATTCTCGAAGCCATCTTTGCTGTTTCTAGCGATTGTTCTAAATGTTCCGCCCAAGATCTAACATACAATAGATCATAGTTACGCTATTCAAGTGTATTCAAGTGTCCTTTGTTTGATTTATGTTTTATCACTCACCGACAGCTTGGCTATGCCAGGCAACTCAAAGGATCGCCCGACACAATTATGGAATTACCATTTTCTAACATTCCACATACTACTACTATGCCTTGGTCTTAAGCACTGTGAACAATACCTCTGGGAGACATTTGTAAGCAAACAATGTGTCACCAATGACTAGGTTAAAACTATGATCAACTAGAAAAAAAGAAGAAAGTGAATAAATAAGAAAATAAAGAATAAGAAAGAGACTGATTAGTAGAGGGAAACGAGGTTATAGGGAAGCACTGAAATGTAATTATAGGGACAACAAATTCCGAGCAAATGCAACAGAAGATGATCGGAACTGAGAACCAAAAACAGATTGCAACGTAAAATTTCCTAAGCGGATCATCAGTAGGCTATCTTTTAAAAGTAATGGATTGAAATGGATAATGAGACATTATCTCTATAGCAATTCGTAATGTGAGCTTTGGTATTATGCACTTCTAATTCTAATTCGTCTCAGCTCAGGCCTGTATTTTAATGTCGATCATTTAAAGAGTAGTTAGTGTTGATCAATACGACGGCTTATCTTTCCTTTGATTTGCGCGGTGGTTCTACAATCCAATTAATCGATATAGTGACGTATAATGATTGATGTACATGTATATAGTAGATCTGTACAATCAATATACGCGCTCAATGGGGGGAGCGCAGAGTGCAGGTAAGTACGTCCCTACTCAAGGGATCTGGTGCGGCTCTTGTGCAACAGAAGAGATCGCCTTTATCGACGTTCACTGACAGCCAATCTTCTGGGGCTCACAACGCCGTACGGCTCCCTTCACCGCCTTTGTCTGTGCTGGCGGTGGCCTCGTATCTGCGGAAGCTCCGGCTCCTCTGACGGGGGTGCCGCCTGATCCCATTCCATCCCATCCCAACGACTGCCGTTTGTGCAACCAATGCGAAGAAACAGTCGAACAGTCGCTGCCAACAGAAGCCGAAATAAAACCAGGAATACTGAGGAGCCCTACGATCCAACCCCAATGGAAGCGCTCAGCGTTTCCAAAAAGAAGAGATTTGCGGAGATCAGTGGAGAGACAATGGAGGACGGCGGGAAAGGGAAGGGAAAGCGTGAAATTGTGAGTGCGAACGACGAGATCGACCAGTAGTACTCAATTGGCACATTTGCACGGTAGTGCCGCTAAGACGGGACTGCGAGAGAATGTGAAGAAATTGTGGCGAATAACTACTCACCTCGAGCAAATGAGCGTATACCGGTTTCCACCAGATTTCCAAACGTGACATGTTCACCAGGCCGGTTTCCATCAGTTTGGCGACAGGGAATAGGGACGGTTCCTGCAACAGCAAAAAGCGTCATTCAGTCACCGATACGAGTATATCATAATATCTGACACTTGTTGTTACTGTGGGCAGCACAGTATCGACTCGGAACAATTGCCCTCTGAAACAGATTCGGAGGAAACTCGCCTTTGTTATTCATTTGTTGAGCGGTCCACTTCCGACGTCTTAAATCTAAGCACATCTTCTGCAACTCACAACCGCGTTCTCCCTCGACCATCGGATCCGTCTCAAAGATACTGAATCAAACTTATTGACCTATATATATGAAGTAAACAAACAAAAATTGACTAGTTTCGGTATCTTCTGGCGTTGATTGCATTTTGATTGGCTGACGGCATCTTATCGCAGTTTACCGTAGAAAGCTATTGTGTTAACACGTGCGGCATTGACTACTGTAGCTCTATAGCATGATTCCATATCTCTGATCCCACTACTCTCCTCTTAGCGCCCTTTTCACTTTCCACTCTCTTTGCTCCTTCCCGGTGCCTTACATTTTTTCTTATCCGCCGGTGTTCACCTCTCCTTGACCCTCTAGCTCTTCATCCCCAGAGACGCTTTTAAGGTCACGCCAAAGAATTCCTATATCCACACAATTCAGCCCTATTTTAACAACCTCAATAAATCATTTATACTTTTGAAACTTTCATTAACTTTTAACTATGATAAACCCACCTCGAGCCAAAAGCTTAATCCCCTTCGGGGGCAATATGTATATAGTTATTCACAAAAGGCCACTTTGACAATGACCATAAAGTACATTTGATGTTATTCAATTTTTTCTTAAGTAACGCACTCCTAAAGTTCTTTATGCAGGTGCTGTTCATTGTTCTACCTTTCAACAGAATGAATCCCAGATTATCTAGAGGTGTACAGGTTTTGCAATTTGTGACAAATATATTCTTTCCTTTCAACCATATGCATTACAAAGATTAATCACGGTTCCTGCACTGGAACGTCAGTTAAGTTTTTATTCCAATACCTCAATAATGTTTGGTGATGGAATTCATCTCTGCAGATTTACCATCAAATGCACTCGTCGTTCAACGTGTTAGTCCACATTGCTATACGTGGAACTTGAGAATGTGAAATTATTCCGGAAAACTGAACTGAATAAAAAACATCCCGGTGTCACTGACATCTAGATGCCTATACAGTAGATTGCACTTGTCCGCTAGTATCTGGCCTAATGCTTGCCCCTGAGGTTTATGTTTGCAGCCTGCAAAGTAAGCCGGATACCAGAAACTAATGGACACGCAATCCTGTGGTGAGAGTGTATGGGAAAACCTATATAGTTGTCTCGGGAGGCTCCCATCGTCTATTATATGTATTGAACAGGGTGATGCTAAACAACGAGTATAGATAAACATATATTTCATAAAATACCATAGATATAACAGCGATCATTAATTAATGAAAGGCAAACGTGGTTAAGATAAGTGTCTTGTATTGCAGTCTAAGAAGATTAAGGTTTCAAATTTAAATTTAAATCAGTGAATGACTTTTAAATCAGTTATTCTATATAAAACACTGAGCAAGCAAATAGAAAAAATATTTCTAGCTGAGAGTGTGATGTGGAGGCTCCACCTCACTGAACACTACTAGTACGGCGATGGTTGGCGAGATTGATTGAAACTAGAGATAACACTCTGAGAAAATAATAAAGCGAACGCTCGCCAACTGCGACTGGTGATAATTCTTTTTAGGACCTAAGAAAGCGGCTACTTGTTGATCCCACGTTGCCTATTCAAAAACTGCAAGTGTCTTCAAAGGAATGAATATCGCCCGTCTGCAAGAACAAACGAAAGCTGACTTCAAATAAAATTAATTTCTCTGTTGTTGTTGTTTATAAATTTTCCAATGATCATTACCACATCGCCTTAAATACAATCTGTCAAACTTTTCACTTATATACATTCCAAGTAACAAGGTTTTTGTACTGCCTTACCATTTCCAGTAGTTCTTGTTCTAAGTAGATGTTTATCTGATCTTTATTATCTTCTTTACTTATTGTCATAACTTTGTGTTTTTTGCGTAGAGATATTCCATAATTTTTTTTAAAACTTTGCATAAGCCGCTGTACCATTTTATGTAAATCTTTAGTAATACCGTATCATCAGCAAATCTCAAGTTTGTAATGTTCTCTCCGTTGATTTTCATACCGTTTCTTTCTTCTAATGCTTTCTTTATAATAATCTATATTCACTAAGTTAAATGAAATTGGAGAAAGCATGCATCATCCTTATCTGACGCCCCTTTTATCGGTATATTTTCATCCGTCACCTATACTTATATTAACACCCGGAGTATTTTTAACGTCTGCCCTACAATTATTCCTGTAAAAGACGCTCTTGTCCGTCATTTGTCAAACCTCGTGTGCAGGTCAAACGTCGCAATCACAACAGTGAAATTCGCGAGGAATATACTCTTTTGGATCAGTGACGACGAAGTTTAGAGATAAAACGAACGCGTAACCCAGCCCATGCAGTGTCTAGCGTCACAAATGTGCAGCGAGGGAAGACATGGGTAGCTACTCTAGTATCTTACTTGCTTTCATCTCTTCTTGTATGTACGGCAGGTCAAACACAAAAGGCCTTCCGACTCGTGAGTTCGGGAATTCTCAGAAGTTAGGACATAAGAGCTGTTTGTTTCTCTTAGACAAGCACATATTATTTCTCTCTCTATCTCTCATTTCTCTCTACTCGCGTGTGCTCTTTGAAGTCATCTACTCATAAACACAGAAACAAAAGCGGTACTACCCTCCCAAAACTAAAACCACCCATAGATAGGATGAATTCTATTGCAGTTTGCCTCTTTTCTCGCTGTCAGGTCAACTTTCTATTTGTACTATCACATCTGTTCAGCTACAATGAATATTCGATCCAGGTAATAAACACGCTCTCGACGCGAAGCTTCACTCGCTACTCAACACAACAGCCTTCTTCCTTTCTGTGTGTCTTTCCCGTCTTCGATCCAAAGGTCATTCTCTGTGTTTTCTTCATCTGCTATCTTATTTATAGCATCGGAAGCGCTTATTTTCCTTTTCGTCTCCCTTGGAAAAATATTTCTCACTCTATACTTCCCGCCCGGTTCTGTTCCTGCATTTTCTCAAACAATCCACTACTGACCAGAGTCTTCACATCAGTGACACTTTTTGGAGGACAGTATTGTTCAATTTTTCCCTATATCATAATATGTCACGCAGTCCCCTATTCATCTACTTCCCGATAGTTTTTCATTAATTGGTGAATGCTGCTATCTATTGAAGGATTCCACCTTCGTAAAAACAGCTTGTTTATGACTGACGAAGAGATTCCTGATTGTCTGTCTATAGTAGATCATCGCTACTTAGTGCTGAGTCGTCCTCGGACGACATACAGACACAGCCCACACTCTAGACAATTTCCTCCAGCTCGTCCTGTTTTGCGCCAATTTCATGCACTCCGGATATGCCTTTCCTCTCTCCATTCCTTGGAGTTATTCGGTCAGCACTTCCTGGGCGGCCCTCTGAATCTTGTTCCTTCAACAGTTCCCTCCATTACCAACAATGTTAGCTCTCCTGCTCTGCCCCTAACCACGTGCCAATCGGCAACTAAGTGTATAATATTTCAAAGGAGGCTGTGCTCCAAAAAGTACAGATTATCCGTAGTTAGAATCTAATTGTAAAATCTATTTCTCGTTATGAGACAGCCAACGTAAATTAAAAAATACCCCCGGCTAACAGGAGAACAGTGTGCAAAACTTGAGATATAATATCTCTCGACACAATGAAAATAAAAAACTTAAAAAATGTTTATTCATGCACTATAGCTGTCTGAACGGAGTTCCCTAACAGTTATAACGCCTCCTCGTTATCTATCTCCCTCCACCTCTAATGAAGAAGGTGACCCTTCGTGACTTTAGCGGATTGCAATATATTTTTCTTCTATTGCATTCTCTTGTATTTCTTTAATTGCAACCACAGAAATCGGATTGCAACCTAATGAAAAATATAATGTTCAAACCACTAAATGAGGATAGTGATTTTAATTTGATGAATATTACAACGAATTAATGGATGTGGTAGTGGGTTTGTCCAAATCAGTTCCAAAACAGTCTCCTGAAGAAATTCTCGACAAGACAAGCCTATAGTTTCCCTATATAGCCTTTTCAGTGGGAACATACTAATTTCAACTATCATCCCATTTGCACTGTTAAGCTTCTTCCTTTAACCTGTTACTTTGTCCAAAGTTACTCTCATCTGTTGACCTCTTTTCTTTTAATTCCGCGCTTTCCGCCTCTCCAACTCCATGTTGGTCTATACATTTTTATTGTCTTGCATTATCAGGAGCCAGCTATAATCGGGAATGCAGTGGAGCATTCTTCTTTTTAGTTCTCTGCCAGAAGGTACTGTACGTATTAGTTCCACCATCTGTTTCTGTCTTGGACTAACCGCTTAAGAACAGCGTACGGTCTTCCCTCCAGTAGATCTTCCAGCATCCCCTTTCTCCGTATCCCCCGTCCTCTCATCCCAGGTATTCTTCCCTCGATCACTTTTTCCAGAAGGCCTTCATGGCGTAGATCATGACCCATTCACATTTTCTGGCGCTTACGGATCGTCCAGACCAGTGACAGTTCTTCGGAGACTCTTTTGGCGACTAGGTTTTTGCTCCATATGGCTAAATAAGTATTTCATGTTACAAATTATATTTCGAAAAGGTGTACAGTAAGTTCGTAAGGGACAGGGACAGGCAATCCCACCAATACATATGGACAGGATCGGCAACTCTCTTCCAACAACAGTGGAGCCGGTCAAGGTTATCGCGCTGACCAAGCGCTCCCTCTAGGAACGCCTGGGCGTGGGGCCTCAGCAACAACAACAGCGTCGCAGGAGACGACCGAGTATCCTGGCAATAATCCTTCAACCTCTACTGGTGCTCAGGAGAGTCCCCGGCTCCCTGGAAACTGGCGAACATCAAGTCCATTCCCAAACCAGGCAAGAACCCGAGTGTCACGAGCAGCTACAGGCCCATAACTCTGACTAGCTGCCTGGCCAAGACACTGGAACGTATGGTTCAAGGTAGGCTTTCCTTCTGGCTCGAGGACTCCAACCTCCTTCACCCAGACCAAGCTGGTTTTCGCAAGGGTCGTGGGACCGAGGAACAAACTGCCGGCCTCATCCAATATATCTTCGACGGCTTCCAAAGAAAACGCACGGTCGCCGTCATGGTCGATTTCAGTCGCGCATACGACAAAGTCTGGAAGGACGGCCTCCTCACCAAAATAGGCCGCTTCGGAACTCCTACTTGCCTCACACGTTGGGTCCGCGGTTTCCTCTGCGACCGATGTGCCTTCGTTTCTTGGGGCGACACCCGATCCCACACTCGGACCATGAAAGAGGGGCTACCACAAGGAAGTGTGCTTGCTCCCACCCTCTGGTTGATGTATATGAACAATGTCAACATCAACTGGCCCGACAAGGTAATCAGCCCGACCTTCGCGGACAACCTCGCCCTGGCCACCCAGGCCCGACGCATTGCAGACTGCGAGACTACCATCTAGCCTGCCCTTGACTCCCTTTCCACCTGGGCCGAGACGTGGAAGATGATAATCAGTCTCCAGAAGACTGCCTGCACCCTCTACTCGCGTGACCCCAAAGAAATAAACGGGAAGGTCACCCCTCATGCCACCCTCAACGACACCGCCATAGCAGGAGACCCGAACCCGAAGCTTCTAGTTGACATTATCGACTCGCAACTTAACTTCGGCAAGCACTGCGCGGAGGCCAAGAGCCGCATGCAAGACCGCCTCAGAATACTTCGCCGCCTCACGGACAGGACCTGGGGCTGCCGCAGCTCACTGCTGCGCACCCTCTACAAGGCCTACTGCGAACCCATCGCCGTCTATTGTGCCTGCTCCTGGTTCTCCATGGCCTCCAAGACCAATCAAGGAAAGATCAGCCTGGAACATCATAAAGCGGCCAAAATCATCACGGGATGCACCTCTTCATCACTCAACAACGCTGTCCTCCGCGAAGCCGACCTTCTCCCCCTTGACGAAATAGCGGCATCTCGTTCTACCATCCTCAGAGAAAAGCTGCTCCGCAGAAACCGCGGAACCTACCATCAGACGACGCATCAAGGCTCACGGCGGTCAGGGCGCCCCCTTACCAGCTGGCGTGACATCGCCCAGGAGAAAACCGGAGCAGCTGGACTGGCACAACTCCCCCGTGAGAAGACCGGACTCACAGATCGCCCGCCTCCCTGGTCCGCGCCATACAACCTCAAGATCAATACCTCTTGACTCCTTCATCAGACGCACCGATCCCGACCATGTCAGGAGAGAAGCGGACCTCAGCCACCTCGAGAACCTCCACCCCGCGACCACCCAGGTCTGGACGGACGGCTCGGCCACCGGAGCCAACCGCAATGGAGGTAGTGGAATCTTTATCCGCCACTCTGACGGGTCAACCTCCTCGCACTCGCTGGCACCGCACCATCTCCTCCTCGTTCCGAGCTGAGATGACTGCCCTGTGTAAGGCACTAGTGATCCTCGAGGCCTCCCCGATCCCACTGGGGGAGGAAGTGCACATATGTACAGAATCTAAATCAGCCCTCGAGCGCCTCCAACATCTCGCCTACCAAGTCATCGACGGGACGACCGAGTCTACGTGGGGAACGCACCATGGAGAAGTCTGTTTCCTCGTCAAGGAGGGTATCCAATACCAGGTCTTGGACCTTCCAGCCTCCGCACTCCACACTCCTCCATTGGCCTCTACGATCCGCGCCTGCCTAGGTCATTAAAACTCCTGAATGTTTACGTCCCCCCAGTCCGCACAGCAGATATCCGGCAACAGGGCTTCAACCCTGATTTCCTCCCGTCGGATCCGGACACGTTCGTCGTTGGGGATTTCAATGCCGGCACCTAGGACCTCAACGACAACGAGGACGGTAGCGCTGCTCAAGCAGTGGGGGGCCAAGATTGGCTGGCCTGGAGAGCAGGGCGGCGGACACCCTTAGCACGTGGCTTTGTGGGAGGGGTCGCCTACTACTACTATCTAGGCAGACGTCTGGATGATTGGACCCTCTCGGCCGATTTCTGCCCTCTCAATGACGGGACCAACACCCGGGTTAGCCCTCGGGGCCTCTCGACTAACTCTCTTCTCTTGATACTGCTTATTGAGTTTAAATCTGGCCAGCCATTATCCACTGCTGGATGACAAACAAACGCCTGACGTTGACTATTTGAAAATTCAAAAGTTGCTTGCTGCTTCTCTTCTATCTTGCCCAACCGTTGCTCTTGTTCTCTCCGCAATGCAAACGAAAGATGCCACCACCGCGGCACAACTCCTCCTGCACACGCACTCCAACGCCAAAACGAGTCACTGCGGTGAGCACAGCTACACTAGCGGCACCGGGGAAGTCATTCGCACTGAGGACATTCATCTCGGACAACAAACGAAAAATACGTCGTCTGTCGCCAGACTGACGGCGGAGCTCGAAGCGATAATGTGCCAGCTGGATGAGAAGAAGGTCAGCAATGCCCGGCTAGTGGACGACTTTCGTCAGCTGACTCTGCGGAATCGCCAACTGGCCTCAGAAAGCGGCCGCGAGGTGTGCGATTTCGTCGACCACCTCGTGCAAACCACGGAGCAGTGCACCGCCCTGGTGGACCGTCTCGAGAACCGGCTGGAGCGGCTGATCAAAGCCGCCGCGGCGACTAACCGTCAGCCTCCCCCTACTGCGACTGGTCGCTGGTTCACCGAAATGCTAGTGGACAGAATCGGCGACCTCGTCCACGATCTGCGACCAATCGGGCACGGCGGTGAAGGTCGCGTCTATCGGGGATTGATGCGATTGGACGAACGGCCGGTGGTGGTCAAAAGCTACTTCGCTGACTGCGAACAATCTTCCCGTATCGAGTACGCCATGCTAGTCCTCTGCTATCCGACCCGTGGCGTGCCAAGGCCGTTGGGACTTGTGCGATCGAAAACCAACTACTATCTAATCACCGAGGACGACCATAATTCAGTGCCCCTGGACGTGATCGTCGAGAAGGGCCTCCTACTCAGAGGCGAAACCCAAATTCAGTACTTCTTCGGTCAAATGGTCCATATTCTGCAGGACCTCCGCAACAAATTTGTCAAGCATCGCGATATCAAGCTGGACAACTTTCTCCTAAACATCCGGACGGGCCGTCTGACCCTAATCGACTACGGGTGGGCCATGTACTCGGCCATCGACCGGGTCTCCGTGGACGAAGTGCGCAAAACGGGTGAGACCTTGATGGGCACCTTCGATTATCTGCCCCCCGAAATTGACAGCCCACCCGGAAGTCACGTGTCCTACGACAAGGCCACCGTGTTCGCACTCGGTTGCATCCTGGTCGAACTCTTCTGCGGCTACCAGGGCCGGCTGCGTGTCCACATCGCCAAGGAGGGCCTCCATGCCTATCTGGATCGCCTGGTTGCCATGGCGGCGACCCCGCCCCGCGGAGGAATTTCCAGAGGAGCCCGATCTCTCCTGGACAGATGCCTCCGACCCAATCCTAACGATCGACTCAGTTTGGACGAGGTGAGCCAACATCCGTGGGTCCCTTCGGACAAGTTAGACATCTCCATCCACCACGAGGGAGAGGAGAACTACATACTCCTCCAGCCCTCCTCCAACAACGCCCCACTCTCACCCACTGCCAACTCCTCGAACAAAAAGACCGCCACCAGCAGTCAATAATAATAATGGCACACAACAACTCCACGCATATTATACACATACCACTAATTGTACCCATCTTAATTATCCTACGCGGAGTAAAACCGCGATATAAAAAGTAAATATATTCTAACTTTGTACTCCAACAAAACTGCTTTGGAAGCTGAGAATAACAAAAGCTATGATTAGACGGTTGAAATTCCGACCAAGCTGCCATACAAGCGTCATTTATTTAGTCATATTAGTGAAAATTAGGAGCAGGAAATGAAATAGTCGAGACCTCTATTCCTATCTTTTTTCTTCTCTTTCTCTCTCCCGTCTCACTCTTTCTTCTCTTTCTCTTTCTCCTCTACGTTTAGCACGAAATATTGCACCAATAAACGAACTCTATTTTATAGTTTTTACTTTGATTTGTCTTGGTGGTGCGCGTGGCTTGAAAGATTTATCCTTTTTCTGCCCCTTTCTATAGTCTTTTTCTCTCTTCTTCCTCTTTTTCGATTTTATCCGGAAGGTAGGGACGCTGACGCGTCCCTTCAGCTAGAAAATGATAGTTGAACATGGGACGGAGAATGAAGTGAAATTCGAGAGAAGCGAAAGTGAAACAAGCCTGAGGCGACAGCATTCGCGTGGACCATTCCATGAAACTGAGGTGCCACAGGGGAGCAGCAGCTTCGGTAGTCGGTGCCAGGAGCGAAGAAAGGAAAGACATCGTCTGTATGAGATGCGAGCAGAGGGGAGAAATTTGATGCCCAAGTATTTCCGTATTCATAATCTCAAGTCAACCAGTCACCCCCGATGACTCAAGCAAGTCGCGTGTTCACCGACCGACATCAGTCGTCACGTGGTCAGTGGTGCATCTCGACACAAAACATGATTTGCATAGAGTTGTTGGGTGAAAGCCATGTTTTCCTGGAAATGAGATCGACTAATCCAAACTGACTGCACCACGCTTCGCCAACTCTTCCGCCATCGCCGCCGGTTTTCCAGTGCAAACTGACCGCCACAGTGCGACGAAGATGACCTTGAAATACGCAGCGCGATTTCCAAAATAGATTAATTCAGTCCTCCATTTACATTTATGTGTTGAGATACAGATGGATCTTTGTTGTCTCGCGACGTACTCGGCAAATTAAATTTGTTTGCGTCTGCAGACTCAGTTTCAACATTTCTTCAAGTGTAGACCAACAAGTTCAACAACAGTACACCAATAGTGCTGAGGGTTGGCAGGGGGTGTCTTTGTGAACTCCCAGAAAGGATATATACCTATTTGCTCTGCTCATCTTCCACAGTTTACTGCCCTTAACCATATAAAATCGGATCGGGTAGGCCAGGGAACCACCTCGATCACAAATATTGAAGTGGGACAAGAAAGAAGCAGCTTGTTGGACCAGTTGAGCAGAAATGCTTTGCACAGCAGATGTGACTCTAGCCCTTTGTATCCCCAGTTGGAGAAGGAGAGATGCCTAGTGGATACACAGGTATCTGATTTCGTGCAAATTTCAGCAAAGTTCTTGCTGTTGATTGTTCCACTACTGTATATGGGGTCGTTGACAGATGAAATTGACCATCAGTAAAGTCTAGTATTCGTTTAAAGTTTTCTGAAAGATATAGAGAGAAGAGTAATAGAGAGAGGATAAATAAATAAAGAGGAAAGGGAGTCAGAGAGGGAGGGACAGAAAGGCGCGAGTGAAGAGAAAGAAAGAGAAAAGAAAGGGGAGAGAAGGAGTGAATGAAGAGAGAGAAGAGAAAAGAGAGGGGGAGAGACACGAGTGAGTAATAAGAGAGAAAGATAAAAGAGTGAGTAAAGATAGAGAAAGAGAAGAGAGAGGGAGAGAAAAAGAAGCGAGAGGGAGAGAAAGAGAAGAGAAAGGGAAGAGAAAGAGGAGAGAGAGAGGGAGAGAAAGAGAAGAGAGAGAGGGAAAGAAAGAGAAGAGAGAGAGGGATAGAAAGAGAGGGAGATAAAGAGAAGAGAGAGAGGGAGAGAAAGAAAAGAAAAAGGGGAGAGAAACGAGCGAGTAAGGAGAGAGAAAGAGAAGAGAGAGAGGGAGAGAAAGAGAAGAGTAAGGGGAGAGAAAGGAACGAGTGAGGAGAGAGAGAAAGAAGAGAGGGAGGGATAGAAATAGAAGAGAGAGAGAAAGAGAAGAGAGAGAGGGAGAGAGAAAGACAAGAGAGAGAGAGAAAGAGAAGGGTAAAGGGAGATAAACGAGCGAGTGAGGAGAGAGAAAAAGAAGAGAGAAAAGGAGAGAAAGAGAAGAGCGAGAGAAAGAAAAGAGATAGGGAGAGAGAAAGGAGTGAGTGAAGAGAGAGAAAGAGAAGAGAAAATGGGAGAGAAAGGAGTGAATGAGGAGAGATTGGGAGAGAAAGAGAAGAAAAAGACAGAAAGAGAAGAGAGAGGGAGATAGAAAGGAGTGAGTGAGCAGAGAGAAAGAGAAGAGAGAGAGGGAGAGAAATAGAAGAGAGAGAAAGAGAAGAGTGAGGGAGAGAGAAAGGAGTGAGTGAAGAGAGAGAAA
>JAUYWV010099166.1:0-13707 GCA_032274565.1 Nematoplana nigrocapitula | reverse complement strand
TTGTTAATGCTATCTAAGCTCGATTTGCTGTCGGATATAATTCTCACTTTGTTCCATTTGTCGTAGTTGTTTATGAGGGTTGTTGTTGTTGTTGTTCAACGGGTCGTATCGGCAGGTACCTCTTACTTGGACGTGCAAAGTGTCTCAGAAGCGATGCTAAGCCGTTTAATATCACTCAAATGAGGATGTGTGATTAACAGCACGGCGCCTCGTCTATAGCTGACCTCTCTGCTCATCGCGGCTCGTTTTTCTACTCCTTTCCTTTCCGGATGTCTTTCTTCGCCACGCTATACTACCCGCTATACCACACCAGTGTAGTCTCTGCTTTATACAAACTGATTTTGCCTCCCCTATGATTGACTCACACTTTCGCTGCTGTAATATTCTTGTGCGTATCTCTCCAAGAGCGCGATATTTCAATAATAATCGCAATTTGGTGCATATTTGGTGAAGGGCCCAAGTGTCTGCTGCACTATGTATCAATCCCAGAGGACGGATTAATTATTTTATTGTAAAATAGCAATTGGGTGCGTACGAGCGTTAAATTTCTGAAGCCTGCGGCATATTGTTAACCGCATAGAAATATAAAGAGAAATCAGGCGCGGTCCCAGAAAATTTGTCAGGGGGTACAACATGAAAAGGCGTATTCTTTTTTAAGAATAGAAATAGAAGAGGGCGGCCTATTCAGTGAAGTCAGAATTTCAGGATGTCGCCCTTTTCAGTGGTCAGAATAGGGCGTATATTTTTTAAAGTGCGTAAGTTTTTCTTTTATTCTTAGGGGGGGCACGTGCCCCCTAGGCCCCCCTGCGTCCGCCCCTGGAAATAATAGTGAAGTCAAAAAGGTTTGAATACATCAATCAGAGTAGACACGCGCGCCAAAACATGAAATTTCGGCTTGGGGGTATTTTGTAGGCAAAACGGAAACTAGCTGCTATAAACTGTACAGACAGACAAAATGAAACGAATCTGTTCTATCATTGTATTGGAAAATTAATCACTAACCTGCATGCCTGACAAAGAGCTCTGATGCCTACCAAATTCTACTGCTATTTTTAAAACAGAAAATCCTCTCATCTGATTGGCCGAAAGGGTAATCAATCAAATTTCACGGAAATGTTTTATCTTTAAATGAACCTCTTTGTTTGAAGTACAGTCAACCTTGCTATTAGATAACACTCTATTTTTAGACATTGCTTTGACTATACTTTGCAAATACAAATAATTTTATTCCTTTGGTCATTCTCTGTTCGGAAACGCTACTTACTCTGTCAGCTCAATATCTCTTCTATGTAAATCTCTATAGGCCTAGAGTACTGTCTGCAGTTACAGTGTTGCTAGAAATCTATAACTTTGTTCGTTTGTCAGTGGAAATATTTTTCAATGATATTATGTAGAAATATTTGTTGTGGCGATTTTGAAGTGATCCATTTTCTGTATTTGTAGCGAGGGCTTGTCTGAGAAATTTGGGGCAATCGTGGTCACCTCCCAACCACGAGTGCAAGAGGTCAAGGTGAACGCCGGCAATATCATCCCCGACCCGGTTTGTGTTAGTCGGAACGACGTGGTCGTGTGGACATTCAAAGGCCTGCGTCAGCATGACCTCGTTCCAATCAGTTCCATGGCGGAGATTGTCGAGGCCTTGCCCAAATCCAACATCATCTCGCCTAGGTATCCGCGCTTGTTTTATTATCGCGTTGTTGAAGTGATTTGTTCCGGTCTGACTGTACTACCTGCTTTTTTGTTGTCTTCCAACTAGGCGGTGTCTGAATCGCACATTTGGCGAGCCAGGTGTGTTTCATTTTACAAGCAAAGCGTTTGTCTTTGGAGGAGCAAAATCGGTAAGAAACTCTGGACTCTTATTTGATTCCGAAAATATTTTTTTGTTAGTTTTCTAATGGAGACAACTATGATAACAGGTTAGCAACCAGATTTTTCTGATAAGGAGGGGTGTGGGATCTGATAGGAGCCAAACCTTTTCATTGATTTTACAAGTTTTAATATATCTACAGTATAACTCCGAAACCGGTGGATATCTCGTCGAGCATGCCATTTCCTTTCAACAAACTAAACGCATCACGACTGAATTTAACACTACTATCTTTTTCGGTGAGAGTGAATTCTAACATGAGGAGAATTGACTGATATAAAAGTTTGAACTCTTGACAGAATATTGATCTTGTAGAGTTGCTATATATAGTATAAGTGCTTTTCAGAATCGACTCTACATGGTCCTATTGATCCCTAATGTCTATCAAAATTAGGCATTTATAAAACATTTGTGCCAAACAAATTTGAACTTAGGTATCCCACATAACCGCATGTGACCCTTCCCGGTCGCCATAGTATATCGGATTAGAAGTACAATAGATTATGTAGATGCCTACACTAGTCACATTTGGAATAGGCGTCTGAGTATTGACCTATCCAAATGTGAGAATCATTTTTTCATTAGTCATTATTATTACTAATTTAATATTAAAACGGTTAGTGAAATTTTAGAAAGTTAATAGAAGGAATCCTAGTGACATTTTTAAAATGATTGTACACGATAAAGAATTTATGTAAAAACACTTTCAACCGTAGCATACTGTCACAAGCTGTTCAGATGGTCAAAGTTTAAATGTGTTTTCGTGGTCTATAGCATACAGCTTCCCGAATAGAAAATGACTCACATAGGTAGGTAGTTAGGTTGGAATCCTGTTCTAGAGACGGACAAACATACCTCCTTTTCTCTTCTTTCGCTTTCAGTACCATTCGCCGGACGATCGTCGAGTGAGCAGTGTGTTGGTGGAGGATAGTCACGACTGTGCTGTTGTCCGAGTGACGTCGCGCGGCTTCTTTCCTCCCCAACTCACCGTCTACCAAGTGAGGAGCAGAATTTTGATTGATTTCTACATTTTGCTCTAATTCCCGATCGAGGGACGCATCCCTCTAGGAAGAAAGAAAGTAAAGAGGAGAGAAGTGTGAGAGACAGAGCGAGAGAGGGAGAAAGAGAGAGAGAGAGAGAGAGAGAGAGAGAGAAAGAGAGAGAGAGAGGATGGGAGAGGGAGAGAGAAGAGAGGGAGGGACGGAGAGAGGGGGAGGAAGAGAGGAAGAACGAAAGAGAGAGAAAGAAATGACACACGAAATCAACAAATCAGAAAAATCGTGCCTGACCGGGAATCGAACCCGGGCCTCCTGCTATACGCGCCAGTGTGCTACCACTACAACAACCGAGGCACTTAACCTTACTGCCACTAATCCCGCTTGCCATCCCTCAGTCTCTAAGGCGCTCACACGTGAACAGGAAAGGAATAGAAAAGAGAGAGACATAAATAGAGGAGAGAGAGAGAGAGAGAGTGAGAGAAAGAGAAGAGACACCATAGGAGGTTCCAGTTAATGCTGCACTTTACTTGCCGGAGCAGGAAATCCCACCACGAGAAGGCAGTTTTCGTGACCTTGATCTAAAATAATGATCTGATGTATTTCGGCCACTGATTTGCTTCCTTTGTCGTTCCAGGGTCAGAGTGTCCTATGGACGTGGAAAGACTCGGGCTGTGAGGCTCACAATATTGTACATGTTAATCCTCCGGCGAGTGACGTAAGTGATTAATTAACACTAATATTCCTGCATAACATATTCCTTAATGCGCACGTGTCTCCGTTCCTCTTTTTGTATGTTGGTTTTGCATTGTCAGCGCTATCAGACAAAACTACAAAACTACGGTTTTACTTTTACACAATTATTTATCATACGGATCTACCTGAACACCTACATTGTCAGTGCATAAACAAAATCTTCGAAATGAACGATCGTGGATTTTTCTGAGAAGTTCGCCATCAACCTGACTTGGTTGTTTTAAATCATCTACTGAACCTGGTTTCGTTGTCGAACACGTCGCTTTATTATTATTCCCCATAAGGCATATCACAAGAAGTCAGACCTGTCAATGCCTGTCTACTTGCTTTAATTATGTTCACAGCAAGTTTTAACTAAAACCAATCTGAAATTCCTGTGTAAATCGACTTTGCGCATTAGCATGACGGAAGATCTTGTTCAGGCCATATGCAGTATATGGAATACAGTTACAGCTATAAATACATCGGACATGTAGCTCCAAAGCAAGCTAAATCACTGTAGCTCCAAACAACAAACCAACTATCAGCATGAGTCACAATCTATTTATAGTACAGTATCAGGCGTAGGTCTACTCAAGGTCAGCTGACAGTCAGCTGTTCCTGAGTTTAGCTGTGTATGTTGTGAGAGAAGGAATGATGTGGTCTACTACTAACCACTACTAATCACAGCCTCTCCAACCTCCTTGCCCCGCTTGTCCAACCAGGCTCCACTAAGCGTGATCAAGGGTGATCGGTCCTTCACTAGCGGCCGGCCGCTGTCCAATCAGAGCTTTCTCTACACTTTCGACCGGTCCGGCATGTTCTGCGTGGCCTCAGTCGGCGCTCCCGGATTCAGCGGCACCGTCCTTGTATTGGCCTCTGCCCAACGAACTCCCATGCCCGGCATCGCCTACGATCTGCCCCAACAGCAAG
The DNA here is from genome assembly GCA_032274565.1 of Nematoplana nigrocapitula. Classification (NCBI taxonomy): domain Eukaryota; kingdom Metazoa; phylum Platyhelminthes; order Proseriata; family Nematoplanidae; genus Nematoplana; species Nematoplana nigrocapitula. The sequence goes on along the minus strand of JAUYWV010099166.1, from coordinate 9,177 downwards.
ATGGCGGCGCCGTGCCCAGAGGTCACGTGGTGTTTCTGTCGTGCGAACTTGACACAGCGCGGATCTATTACACTCTGGATGGCTCAGCACCCCAGTTACACAACCAGAAGGTTAAGGTAAGAGAAGCACCTACTGGTCGATTACTTGTACTCTTGCCGAAGAATTCAATTGTGTGTGCAATCGAATGAGTACATTAAACCTGCGAGTAACAGAATTAGCGATTTTAACAGAATTGTCGATGTTAACAGAATTATAAATGTTAGCATAATAATCGATGTAAGCAGAATTAGCGATATTAGCAGAATTATCGATGTTAGCATAATAATCGATGTTAACAGAATTAGCGATGTTAGCAGAATGATCGATGTTAGCATAATAATCGACGTTAACAGAATTAGCGATATTAGCTGAATTATCGATGTTAGCATAACAATCGACGTTAACAGAATTAGCGATATTAGCAGAATTATCGATGTTAGCATAATAATCGATGTTAGCATAATAATCGATGTTGGCATAATAATCGATGTTGGCATAATAATCGATGTTAGCATAATAATCGATGTTAACAGAATTAGCGATGTTAACAGAATTAGCGATGTTAACAGAATTAGCGATGTTAACAGAATTAGCGATGTTAACAGAATTAGCGAGCGGTGTAGCAGGCGACAACATTCTCACCAGTGAGCTTTCTGTGTTTTGGCGATGTACTCTTAATTCGCTCAGTGATTTCGGTTTGTCTTACAACAGACCAGCAGGAGCTTGTATCCTGTTATTGAGTTTATGCTCTAATTTGATTTGGATACGAAATCCATTTACTTAAAAAAACTCTATCAAAATCATGGAACTGCTTGCTTACGCGTTGGATGAAATTCATTGGCACTTGAACTAAAATTTTAGGCACTTCAGGTCGGAGTCTGACGAAACGTTTCCGCATAAACTTTTGTTACTTGTGCATTGCAGTAGAGATAGAGTTTAGATCGAATACGATATGTTAAGTGTAATTTATAAACATCTTGATTAATGTTCCTGATGGCAGCGTGCCGATAATATCAGCATACAGAATAGATTGCACTAATTGGAGCGGAATACAAATACATGACGTCGGAGAATTTCAATAGAAAAATATTGATAGACATAATAATGTACTCGCGTCGATAGCAAGTGACTGCAGCAATAAAACATCTTTATCGAAAAATGGTAAGCTTAGCACTTTTATAACGAGTCGCGTTAGCCTTAAATCGCTATTGGCCTATGCCTGGTAAATTGTTTGGATTACCGATGAATCCAAACGATGCTGAAACAGAGCTCTTTAAATACTGTATGACTCAACCATCACTAAAATTATGCCACAGGAACGCTGTCCAGTATCTATAGCCATGTGTGTATGTTGAACAATGTCGCCTTTCATTATAAACACAACAAAGTCAGATTTAATAGAAGGCCATCATTCTACACACTGCATTTTGTCACGTGACTCAGTTTGAAATTGACGTGGATTATTTTTAACTGTGTGATTCTCTTTAAAATTTACGTACGCTTTGTTTAAAATTCAGGAACTGTGTTTAAAACCTACGTGGGCTTGCTTAAAGTCGAAGCGGTTCGTTCTATTTAAAGTTGACATGGACGCTGTTTCAAATTTTCGTGTTGTGATTTTTTTGTATTCATTAGATTTTAATTTATTTGTTTGCCAGAAGTATTTACTTTTAATTTTTAAGTCAGCAAATTCCAACATCCTCTTATGCACCACACTCTTCCATCTGTGCTTCATCGACAGCTCTCTCGTCCACTTCTTTCTACCTACACACTTTATGGACGGTGCTCCCTATCTTTCTTGTCCCTCATACTTTTGCTTTTCCTCCCATAAACCTAATCGCTTTCTGTCTGGGACTTTGTTTTTTTCTTTTGTTTGCCTAAAAGTTATCTCCCCGTTGTATATGTGCTTCGGTCGCAGTTGTTCAAAACGATGGAGGGGATTGAACTCAAGCGATCTGGAATGTTCTTCGTCCGGGCGATTGCTGTCGGCGATAGCATGACGGCGAGTGAAATATTCACGTCCGAGTAAGTCCGGGGTCTTGGGGATGGTGTTATAGTAGATGGTCAACATTTACACGGATATTGTCAGTTGAATTGGACAAAACTGCAAAAACGCGATATGTGATGGCGAGGCTATGAGATCACTATAAGTAGAAGTTAAGTTAAAGACCCCTTTTGTTAACTAGAAAATTAAAAAAATATATCTTTTTGTTTCATAAGATCACCCTCTAATTGTCTCGATAATTCTAAATTATTTTCTCTATCATTTAGGTACTTTGGGAATTCTGCTCTTATGAAGCATAAATTGTTTACAAAAGATGCATTATTTGCTTAGGACATTTAGAAACGATAAAACGATAACAATATACACTGTATTAATGTAAACTTTTCTATAGACTGCTGGATCGTCTCCAATATTGCTTCACCTAGGGAAAGCTGAAATGACTCCTGCATATATAGGAAGCTTCACATGACCTTACTCGTCTGGATTTAACCAATCGAATGACATTTTCCGTTTTCAAGCACATTTTCTCCCACCAGAAAGCAATCAATATTGAATCAATTGTTGTATTAAAGAGTTTCAATCAGGAAATCATGAGCGTCTGAAGCTCAGATTTACGTAAAGCTCCGTATATATTACAATTATTGAAGTCAACTTCACTCGCAGGTTGGAATTATCCTTGTGAGCAAACTCAATAAATTTGTAATTGTCCTTCATTGAAAATGTCGCAGTTTTTTTTGGTATATTATACTGCTTTGATATGACGCGCATGTATAGTCTTTAAAAACAGGATGAATTATATGATTTCTCCCTCGTACACCTTCAACCATTTATTCACGCACGAAGCCGCCTGCAACATTGTTGACATCTCTAAAGAATCACGTAGCGATCTTTTGAATTGCATAAGTTCTCTTTCAATCTCTTTGATTTAGACGCTTCTGGATCATTAGAGACGCCAGGAACAATCTGAGCAACGAAGAGGCGGATAGTAGCAGCGAGGAAGAGATGATGAGCGAAATGGAGTCGCCATCGGTAAGGTTTTTCTAATCCTGTATTTCAATTTTATATTATTTCATGTTTATAAGTTTATAAGTTCAATTAGCTTAGAATAATTGTGTCTTTTAGAGTGTGGTTGGTGTTCTGTCCTATACATGTGTTGCCCTATAGTACATTTTGTTCTTTCTACTAAAAAACCTCGTTGTTGTTGTTGTTAATTCCCGGTTGATGGTATGTATCAGCTCACTAACCGCTTAGAGGAAAGCGAGAGAAATGTGAAAGGAGATGAAAGACGCAATAAAAAGAGAATTTAGAAAAAAGATAAAGGGGGGTAAAAAGTGAGAAAGAAAATAGAAAGAGTTAGAGAGAACGACAAAAAGAGAGAGTGAGAGAGTTAAAAAGCGAGATAACTGAGAGAGGGGATAGAAAGAAAAGCCAATTAAAAACGACAAAAAGAGAGAATGAGAGAGTTAAAAAGCGAGATAACTGAGAGAGGGGATAGAAAGAAAAGACAATTAAAAAACGACAAAAAGGGGAGAGAGGAAAGATAAAAGAAAGAGAAGGTGAGATTTTGAAAAAGTGAGTGAAAAGATAATTGAGAATAGATAGGGGGAGAGAGGGGGGAGAAATAGAGTAAGAAAGAGTGAACGAGAGTTAAAGTGAGAGAGAAAAAAGTGGAAGACAGAAGAGCGTATAGGATGTCGGAGTAAAGATAATGAAGATAGATTACTTCAAGTTATCTGTTCTCACCCGCTTCTCAGCATAACATTTTTCATTTGCTCAGAACGAAGCCTGGCAGTGGTTCAACTGCGTTCCGCACATCAACCACGTCTTCTCTCGACCGGGTGCCCTCGACCTCTTCTGGGAAAAGTCGCCGGATGAAGCGGCCCAACTAATCAAAAACTACCAGGTGAGTGTAGACATAGTAACTGCTGCTGCTCTGCATTTTCTTTTCATATCAAATCAGAATGGATCCTATACTGCTTCGGCCCGCTCTCCACCCTCAGATCTTTATCAACGAGACCACCTACTGCAAACCTCTCCAACCAGGTGTGAGTTGCGTGACTGTGGAAGGTCTGGCCGCTGGACAGTCGTACGAGATCTACGTTGTCGTCAACTCGATGAATCCCATGTATCTGCCTCACAAATCCAATCGAGTGGTACGAGACACAATTTGATTCCAGTTCTTTGTCTTATTTACTGATAAACTGAATTGATGGCTTCTCTTTGGAAGATATATCTCTAGAATAAAATGGAGTAAGAGCTCTTTCCAGCATAGCCAATTCAGCTGTGACTTTCTGGCATGCCTTTTCAGGCAATGTACAATTGTATATGCTCAACAGCTCAAGTGAGGTGTCTGTCTTGAATGGCAAGAACAACAATACAGCAATGATATGGATAGACAATGTGAAAAGTGGAAAAAGTGTCATTTTGCGATTTCATTGCATGGGAGATAAGTAGGGGGCATAATGTGCTTAGTAGGAGTGTTCAAAGCGGTAGTTGCAAAGCAATCGGGCATGGAAGAATGAAACCAATAATTTAGGGAATCTCGTTGGTTTTCAATTTCAATTTCGTTATTGTTGTTATAATTCCCGGATTAGAGAGAGGGAGAGAGCGTCTGGTTTGCTTCGCAGGCCTAAATACCCCTTCCATAGCTTAAGCCCTGGTCCTCTTTCCTCTTCTAGGATATTACCGTACCAAAAGCCATGCCCTCCGGTGCTCCCCTCGTCTCCACCGAGCTCTCTCCTGAAGTGGACAGTCTGACTGTGGTGTGGCGATGCGTGGACAATGACAGTCTGCCGTTGGCTGGCTACCAGCTGCTCTTCAACGATATGCGCTGCGGACAGCTGATTGTGCCCAAGAGGTCCAGTTCACGGTGCAAAGTGGTGCTGGATGGCTGCGCGCTGGGTGAGACCTACAAGATCCAAGTGGCAGCCATTTCCAAACTCGGTGAGTAGGAAGACGTGTCGAGGGAATTCCACGTAGCCCTGACGTACTACAGTCTGATTGGCTGATATAAATAGAACTAAGACGTACTACAGTCTGATTGACTCCTATAAATAGAGTGATGTCATCGGAATTCCCAAATCTATTTTTGGGTGAGTTTAAGGCCGCTCTTCTACTACTACTTTGATGCTGTGTATTCGCACGTTATCCATTATATAGAACTCACACATCTCTCCGCCAGTCATGTTTGACAGATTGTTTAAACTTCTCAGGTATCTGGAGAGAACACCACCAATGGAAGCTTTGTGATGAACTGTGTTTATATTATCGGTAATGAGCAGTATGCGATTGACAGTGTTCCATTTTTTGCAATTTTTTATATAGCCCTCGAACAAAAATGGAACACTGTGTTAGGGTGTCCGTAAGGATTGGCATCCTTCCCTTAATATGCCCAAGCTCGAAATAATCTTTTTGTAAGACAGACAAGTCCAACACAACAGGTAGTGGTAAGAATGGATTATAAATGGTAAAAAAATCACAACACGGTTTCCAATTCTGCTTTTTTCCTTTCTTTATCCGAACAAATGACAATCTTTCCCTTTTTAAAATTTGTGCCGTTTCATTGTTTGACGCCCCTTTTCTTGAAATCGTGAATCCTCAACTTGATTCTCCTATATGTTCGCGTTCCTTCGTCCAACCATGTGGCACAAACTTACTCTGATGGCCAAATATTATTACAAATTTGATAATTTGAAATAACCTATGAATCTAGTCTCTCGGTGTCAACAGTGATTAAAACTCCGTTGATTTAGTTTCACTGCAATTAGTCTGATAGACACAACGCCGGAATCTCTAAATGTATCATAACGCATCCTCTTGCTTCCAGACTCCAGCGAAGAACTGCTGTCCAATCAGCTCACCCTGCAGCTCCCATTGGACGCCGAGAATATCGATTGGCCGCAGTCTGAACTGAACCGGAGCGATTTCCTGCCCCAATACATTCGGGTCCGACCCAATCGGGGCTTGCACATGGCCTCTGCTGAGGACCCCGGTCGAACACCGGAATCGCGGCGACATCGCGATCTAAACCACATGTTTCGACCAGGTGTGTTTGAGTCTGCGTGTCTGATCGTTACGTTATAGCCTACCTACAGTTTTTCACCTGTTCACACCACATTAAGCGGTTATACTAACCGAAAACTCGGTTTTTATATTACTATAGAAAAGTTATCCAGAGAGTATTACCCTAGCATAGCTGTGTTTGTGAACGCATTAGACGTGTCCAAAAGCGGAAATGGTACTATGCCAAATTTTACGCTAACACCAAACGTCCTTCCCAATTGATATGCTGTGTAGTATGTTTATTTATTTTTTTAATTGTTTTTTTCTGCATTTTCTAAAATTTAGATTTCATATCTTGATTTTTTTAGGTATTTCACCAGTTGATTGCCAGATGTATTGCCTCATTTGCCTAACAACAAATGCAAAATTTGCATTCCTTATCGGGCAATACTAGCACACTACATATTCATCCCCGCATATGCGGCGGGTATTGTACACGGCGAGTAAAGATTTGATAAATCAACTATATAGATGGGCAGTCTAGCAGTATTGAAACATAAAGCCTTCAATGAGCGCCGTCATTTTATCGGGAACTAGTGTTAGGCAATCAATATTACGTCATTTAGACAGACGACATTGCAGTATGTCAAAGAGCGAGAAACAAAAAGAATGGTAAATCGTAGGAATACTCCTTCATGTGTTCCAGCGGTTTCGGTTTTCCTTCATTATGGTGTACATACAACTAAATCCAGCACCACGTGTCCTAACCAAAAAGCATATATCAGGGTTCCCCCGCATCAGGGAAAATGATAATATGAGCTAAAATCAGGGAAAACTCATGGAAAATAAAAATAAGAGTTAAAATCAAGGAAAAATCAGGGAATTTCATTACTTTTTAATTTGGAAAATCAGGGAAAACTAAATAGCTTTATTTTTCATTTTTTTAATATCAATTTTACACTTATCTAAAGAAAGTAAAAAGTCCATACCCATTTCCAAATCAGCCCATCTTCTCCCAACCTCTAATTATTGTAAATATAGTTCTTATTATTGTTTAATAATGTAGAAAAATATAGGTATTTATTTTTTACTTATTTAAATCTTTTCAGGCGATTCTGGATCAAATGATAATCGAATTGCGGCAAATATGATTGTGCCTCTACCTGCGGCTGCAGATCCACTTCCACGTAAGTGCCTAATTTTCAGTATATTACATAAATATATTTAACAATGATCCAGTGCAATCCCAAAGTGTATGCGCTTTTAATGAGCTATGTGATTATTTGTTTCAAGTCGAATATCACATTAGTTTCGTGAAAATTAGCATAATAAAACATCATTTGACATTCTGGCAATTATGACAAAACTTTATAAGTCAGCTTGTATTTTAATCTGATTGTCATAATTCAAAGGTAAGTTACTATTCGCTTGCAGTATCTATTGACTTATGTATCTAACTGTACATTTTTGTAGTATTTTTCATATATATGTATAACTTTGTTTGCTTTTATGAACTGTTTCTGGGGTACATACATGCAGTTTTATTGATTTATTGTTTTCTCAGTCAGGACTCTGTTATGTTAGCCCAAACTGTAACAGAAAATACTCTTATATGGTTTTGATATGGTCATGTCAGGTTTTGCTATGGCCCATATCTAGTTCTGTTGTGGCTTTCCAGAGTTCTGGTTCTGTATTGAGTATTGAGAAGATGACCAGACTTACTGCCGAGTATGACAGGATACCATACCAAGCAATCATTGTTCAAGTTAGTTACCGTGTGTTGTAAATGTATTGTAATAACATGTACAGTAAATACTTGACAGTCCATCGTCATATGACTGAGATGTCAACTGCTTTTTAGGATCCTTGGGGCAGACCCTCCCGGAACATCCTGACTGTGCTGGTCCCCTCTCCCACTCCCACTCTGGCCTGTCTGTCTGAAAGAAAGTTCATGATTCGTGGAGAGTCATGCAGATGGGGATGTTGTTGTCTAGTATCCTCTTCAGCAGTCCGCTCCTCCAAGTCCTGTCGTACGCTCTGCTGTGGTCGAACAGGTTCAGAATAGTGGTTTTCGTCTTTTCTTTTTTTGGAGTCTGTTGTGGGCGTGTTGGATGACCCTGCCGAGCTGCATGGTTGTACTGTGGCCTTTCCTGAATCCTGTTTGTTGGTTGGTGAGCATTTTTTTTCAATATATATTTTTATACTACTGGCGCGCGGTTGAAAAAAATAAGCTAATCATGACAAAAAAATCACGAAAATCTACTCTAAACGAGGACAGCGTGATGGAATTAAAGGAATTTTTCCAGACGCAGTTTGAACAATTGAAAGAAATTATTCGACTGAAGGACGAGCGGATGGCCGAACTGGAAAACCGTATCAAGATACTGGAGCGGGATCGCCTGGAACTACAAGATCTTCAGGAGAAGAAAGAAAAAAGGCTTGAGGTGGTTATCCTCAAGTCTCCAATCGTGGAGGCAACACCGCTCAATGTCGTGGGTTGTGTGAATAACCACCTTCCAATTGGTTCGCAGGTAACGGTCAAAGACATCGAATGTGTTACTGACTACAGAGCTAAAAAGGGTCCTTTGGTGATAAAATTAAAAACTATAAAAGCCAAAATAAATATGCTCAGGTGTAAAAATAAATTATGTGTAATCAGAAACTCACTTGTAAAGAGAGAGCTTGCTGTGAAAAAGAGAGCTCTGGAATTAAAAAAGAAGGGACTTATTGGGAAGGTCTGGGACTTCAGGGGTGAGGTGTTTTATTGTTTACCAGATGGGGATGGGAAAATCAGGGCCACTCTTGAAGCCTTTAAACAGGTGGAAACTGTTGGCCCTGATCCTCCCACTTCCTGATGTATTTGTCAGAAGGGATGACCCTCACCTCACCCCATGTCCCCTTGCCTGATGGTCCCAATTCGCAATGTACATTTAGCAGCAGCACTGAAGCGGATATCAATATAAATAGCTCACCTCCAATTGTCACGCAAGAAATTCTAAACAATGATTTATCTAAAATCAAATTATTGGATAGTAATAAATCATACTATACAACTGTTGAATACAATAATTTAAAAGGTCACAAGAATGTGCTTTCTGTTATATCTCTAAACATTAACAGTTTAAGAAAATACA
>JAUYWV010099155.1:0-13708 GCA_032274565.1 Nematoplana nigrocapitula | reverse complement strand
GTCCTTCGTCTTTCAGTCATGGGTGACAACCCCTCCCTCGCTGTCCTTGCTGACGGGAAGCGAGCTCTGTCGTTCTTTAAGGAGATCGGGGTGCTGACGCGCCCTCCAGACCGGGAATGAGACAGACAGACAGACCACTGTCAGATCAAGGACAAAACCATCAAGCACATCATCCTTAGTTGCGACGCCTGGAATATACATCGTGTCAGAGTTGACGAGGAAATCATCACGAGCTCTCAGTTAATGAGAATGCTTGGGCTGACGGGTCACAGACCGGGCAATATGGACATCCGTCCAAATGCGAGCCAATAACCAACCAACAAGTTATGGAAGCAAGATCTGTACTGGAAACTGATTAATAAGGCGCAAGTCCCAGTGTGCATGACAAGATGGATGCCTTCCTAACCGCATACTTGCCAGGGTAAGGATTCGGAACGAGACCAGTGGCTGGACCCCATGAATGAAGGAATACCACATGGATCCGTGCTGTCTCCCTTACTGTGTGTTCTGATTATAAATGACATTGATTAAAAGTGGCTAGGGGTAGACGATTCACTGTTTGCGGATGACACGCTGTGGTGGCATCAGGTAGGAAAGCAAAAGAATGCGAAGAGAAGACGCAAAAAGTGCTTGACATCTGCCAGTGGGCGACGAAGTGGAAAGTAGAAGTTAGTGAAGGAAAATCCCAGAAGATTTTTGTAGAGAAGCGGGAACAGAAAACTGTATAACAGAACAAATAACCATCATTCCCGAGATACCCCCATGGAAGGAAATCAGAATTTATGAATTCAGACCAGACCTACAAGAAGAGTACCATAGAGATGAACCAGGAGAAGTGAAAGCAAGAAAGGGGAGGGAAACAGTGAAAGACTTGAGGAGCCAAGTGGATATAGAAGCCAGGACGGATGGTTAGGTAAAAGAAGACAGAAAAGGGGGAGCATGTGTACTAGTAGTAAAAGGAGAAATACACGAAACAGAAGCTCTGGCAGAAGGAGACTGGTGCTACTTGTTTGTTTGTTTTGTTACCCGGCCCCTTCCGTAAGATAGGAGGGGGGCAGCGCATGGCCGCCGAGGCCCAGCAATCGGGTAACTACTCCCCATGGTCGCCTCTAAAGGTCGAGAAGGCTCACAGTCACACCAAAAATGGCAAGGCGGAGGCCCAAAGATGAGGGACAAGAGATAAGGTGTGAAAGATCCCGCTAGCCTTCTCCGCAGGAAGGGCAAGAGGGGGAATCGGACAGGTTAATCCGATGGAGGTAAGAGGCAAGAAGGTGGAGTGCCCGTTGCAGCGAAGGCGCGAAAGTTCGCAACGTGCAGAGCGCGGAAGGAGAAGCTCACCAGGTGAATTATTGGGGATCTGGCTGTCGAAAAGTTTATTACGAAGGGATAACCGCCAGAGAGAAAGGAGAGAGTGGTGGATATAAGAGGAGGCAGAGAAAGAGATTGTGGCAATAGCAGCATAGGAGGCACCGGCTTTGGGGAGGGCATCGGCCTTCTCATTGCTCTGCAGGGATGAATGCCCCGGAATCCACTGAAGGTTTACCCAGACATCCACGCCAGCAAGGTGTTTGAGTGAGGACCAGATAGAGTGGATGTTGGAAGTGAAGCGGGACGGCCCCGACTTGAGGAGAGAAAGGGAGGAAAGAGAGTCCGAGAGAACTCGATGAGGGCGGAGATGGTAGCTATAAAAAGGACTCTAGAGATCCTGGAAAGAGAGCAAGAGTGGAGGAAAGCAGTAATTTTCACAGACTCAAGATCCGGAATCCAGAAAATTGAAGCAGGACCAGAAAGGCAGGAGGAACTCCAGGGAAACGAAATCTGGCTAGAGTTGGAGATGCTCAACGACAAGAATAATAAAGTTATTTTTCAATGGGTGCCAGCACATTTCGGGATAGACAGAAATGAGAGGGCGGACCTTTTAGTGGAGGGAGATGGAAAAGAACAGAACGCGACCATAAAGCAACACGCGAAAGACGCGGGAGAAAAGGGAAGAAACAGCGAAGTGGATGGAAATGAAGACAGAACAGGAAAGACCGCTGACCAGAAAGGAAGAGACTTTGCTGGCACAAATGAGAACGGGGCATTGGTACCAGTTGGACAGCTACAGATCGGGAAAGAAGATAGCGATGTCTGCCGAAGATGCGAAGAAGAGACGGGAGACCTCGAACACCTGCTCTGGAGATGCCCGCTTCTGACAACAGCGAAAGTGAAAGTGTTCGGGCCCAGTCCTGACCAAGAAATTGTCAGGGAACGTGACGTGCTGAGGTTTCTACGCTTGTCCGGACTGATGGGAGCTGCATAGCAGCCGCTGCTGCTAAAAGTGGCGGGAAAAGAAGAAGTGAGAAGATTTGGCGCTTAAAAGGATAAAACGGACAGAAGACATTGGCTAAAGCGAAATTTCAGCAGATGTGAAGAACCAATGCACGTGGGAGAATTGCGGCAATGGTGGTGTAGAAAAAGGCATTGGCACGTTCGGCAAAGAAGGGAATACCTTAGTTGCTGTTGTTGGTGACCCCAACCCCACAGACAGACGCCAGGGGAGTCCGCCACCCGGTTGTCGATTAATTCTATATACAGTAAGGTGTTCTACCAGACTTTCTTGTGCATCAAGAGATAAGACGAAAGGTAAAACGATCGTCTTTATTGTATGCGGTTTCCTTGCAGTGCAGGTTGACTGACTGCCAAATTAAACGTGTTTCCTCATCGATCATCAATATATCACTTGACAAAGCGCAGAAGAACCAGTCACCGCCTCAGCTATAACCGCAACTGATGTGATGCACTGTGCATGCACTGAACCGATACTACACACTACTGACATCACACGGTGTAACGGAGGCACAAACAGCAGGCAGGCGCAGTCCAACTGATTAGGCTTTATCTTATTTCTCACATTAGCATATTCAATACCTAACTTCCAGGTGCTTCCACAATCAGTAACTAAGCCATTACCAGGTGGTAGGCAAGAATAGAATTACTACACCGTCATGTAAATTAATTCGTCAAAAACGAATAGAAATTTCAGTGAAATTCCCACGGAAAATAGAGAGTCAATGTGGGCATTGGAATGGGGTGCACCCAGTACAAGTGACCGACGCAAGAAATCATCTATGCACAACCCGACGATGTCAACACATCCGAGCTCAGAATGCAGACTATCACAGTAAATCGCGAAAGTCAAGTATTTACTCAGTGTCGTACGAGTACTGGACAAATAAAGGAGATATTCCGACTATTCTCAATTAATGTCGAACAGTATCTTAACTGGATAAAGACAATCGAATTATTGCGATTTTTATTAAGAAATTGCCATAAAAATCCGCCACTCCCGTCTCAAACTTTCCATAACTTCTCAAGGTGCCCATTGCTCCACTTCACCGTTGTACAACTAGTCTTCTCAAATGCTTTTTCTGGGTTATCAAAACCACAGGACTCGCCAGTCACTCTTCATATGGCTAGAGCCGTTGCCTATGCTTAGTGCTTACTCTTTCCTCATAGCCTTCGTCTCTTTCGCAACTCTTACTGCTATTCCCTCTGTCTGGCCCACCTTTCATCCGTCAGATCTTTCGAGTCGATAGACTCGCTGACACTCTTGGTCTTGTGTGTAACTATTGTAGTTAACTAATACCATTCGTTAGTATTACTCCTTTCCATCTCTCACCTAATATGCACAACCTCGTAACACTTGCGACTGGTGGTTAGTGCGGCAAGTTTATTTTCCGGTCCTGGGGAAGGGTTCTCTGTGCTACTTCCATTTTTTACACACCCTGCAGTTCATATCCATTCTCTATTCCTTTAGACTCACTTCCTTCATCGCATTTGCTTTTCTCCACATTTGTACTTCCAATGCCAGAGCCATCCAAAACCAGCCCTTGGTATAATTCCACCCAGACAGACTACTCTAGTGCAACTATACTACGCCAACAGACTGTAGACATCATACCGATAGCTACCCGCCTCCATCCACGTGGTGGCGTCATGGATCATAGCTGCTTCCTCCTGCGAACGGGCTTGATTGCCATCCACATGGAGTTTGTCCATCTCATCGGCGAGGAACTGGCACATGACCTCGCCCTGAGCCACGTCCACCGGCAACTCGTTGTCATAGCTCACAATCTCCAGTCGGGCGCCATTCTCGATCAGAAATCTGGACAGCATAAATACATAGATGCATATTGAACAAAACATCCAATCAATGATGATTTAAAAGAAGTCTGCGGTACCGTTAGACATTCCTAATTACATCATAATGTAACCGACTGTCCTAAGATTGAATAAAGGCGACCATTGACTTAGCTGAAATCACAGATTGGACTTCGGGAGAAAGTAGTAAGGCTTCCTAACTCTAGTTCAGCTCTTCCCCCTGCCGGAAGAAGTTTTTGCGGAGCGACCCAAATTGAAACATAGACGATTTTTTTCAACTTTCAAACACTAAGTTACCTCGGGGAGAGGGTGTTTGAGTCTTCGGCGCGAACATGAAAAAATAATAATGAACTAAGTGTTAAGTAAAACCTTACTACAACTTAGCAAGTTTAGACAGCCAGCTTATACTAGCTATCAACAATGAAACTCCAATTCATAGTAACCATGCTCGACCGCATATACTGATGGTGCAACTGTGCTAACCATGATAAATGTGGAAGGGAATGACCCATTACGTAAAAACACACTTTTACGTCAAAACACCTAAATATACTGTACATACCAGAAAAAAGGACAACCATATTTTATTAAAAAATCTATTACTATTCGGCTATAAAGTTCATCCAATGAGCTAACTATTGGGATTTTGAGAGACTTTCAGGATTCAAAATGTAAACTATCCAAAACGACACCATTTACATTTAGAAATTCACAGTTTGACAATACAACCAAACAAGTAGTTAAAATGCAGTGACAACCATCTTATAGTCGAAATAAAAAAATCAGTATTAGCAGCGGCTAGGTTAAGTGTAAAGGGGGTGGTGGGGCGGAAGACTGCAAATTCAACACAGTGATTTATGGTCAGATCGATAGAGTATCTGAAGATCTCGCATACCTCTGCTGCTCTCCAACCTCCTGCTGTGTAGTATCACTCCCAGCACTCCATTTTCCACGCGCAGAAGAGCCAACATATACATGCACACATACAGACACGGACATATAGAGCCAACCAAAAACATGTTTCTCCGTCTACTACACAATGCTCCCCGTACATGGTGGAATTATAGCTTCTTGTGTCAAACAGATAAAAGCCGCAATTGCCAAGTACTGTACGTACCATACCAATAAACACAAAGTTGCGGTTTGACTCAAAGAGGACGCCAGAAAAACATATCAATATCGTTTACGTAACTGTCGCATTATAGATGTGTGACAAACGGGGCAGACACTTTACTAACTTGATTACGTAATTTGTTTACCATATAGTCCAGCCATACAGAACAATTGAGACAAAATCTATTTGTTGCATCACAAATTGGTTGTTAGATTTGTTGTAAAAATATGCTTGGAAGTTCTCTCAACATTAACACAGTGGAGTCTACTTCAATGTGCTAAACAAGAAAGGCATTGACGAACAATAATCGAACTCCGCTAGTGCGCCTTTCACTGATGACAAAGAAAAACACATGTCTAGTGTGTGGCCTTCACTGACCGATATCATTTATAAACAGTTGAATTTTTTGAACCAAGTCAGTGAATTGTGAGAAAAACGCGCATTAATTCAAATATTTTTTCATTTTTGCTTCAGTAACTGGACAATAGTCTAGACACGCAGATCTTTCTCAGGGTAGTTTTTAGTGGACCAATTTTCCACGACAATATTCGAATTTCCATGACTTTTAGCAACAATTTCAGTGACAAATTGTAATTATATATTATTAGTATAAAGTATCTCTTGATCATCAAATCAGTTTATTCTTTGCAATAAAACAATTTTATTAAATTATGGTTGCAGTTTACTGTCATACCCAGGACAAACAACTAATAGATAGATGTAAAAAAGTATTTAAAAAATATATATTAGACCAGCACAAAATTTTCCATGACAAAATCTCATTTTCCATAACTTTCCATGACACTTCTCCATTTCCAAGACATTTCCACGACTGCCATGAACCCTGTTTCTGCAAAGCACTATATGAACTATCTGGACGCAGTGATCTTGCAGGGGCAACTGGAAATCGGTATTGTTACCAGGCAACTAGTAAGAGATAGCAAATTCAAAAAATTGTAAACGTTTACCATTTGCTTATGAATTCGCAACTGCCATAGAAATAAAAACAAAAATGATCTTTCTACTGTACTTTTTTAAATGTCTATGGTTTTACTACATGGGTAATAGGAAAAAAACACGGAACTGAAATACTGTCTCTTTTGAAATATTTTATTGTAATTTACACAAATACTTCGACATACACGTCTGAGTTAAATATAGGCAAACTCTGGTTAACGTCCATGTGTGCTGAGCTGAATCTTTTGTCAATCAATTATATATAAATATAATGGTAGCGTTGGTGAACTAATAAACATTAGGTGAAACCTAAAAAATATCCAGAAGTCACGATGGCGGATTATTCATTCGTAAATCTATTGAGACTCGGTAGTGCGTACAGCGGGTTTTCGCATAAGGCACATTTAGTGAGGATCGACGGGTTAAATGAACGAACAGGTGTACACGGTTCTGCCTGTTACTGTTGTGTCCGCCAAATCAGGGTTAAAAATAGAGGCACCGGGCACGACGATGACATTCTCTGAGAGCACACAAGCACACACACGAAGTCCACACAGTTTACAGGTAAAGTACATGTTAGCACAAGCTTGTCCGTCCGTCGTCTTTCCCTTATCCTCGACTGATGTGCAGGCAGAAGGCAAGCATCAAACCAAAGCAGAAAATTTTAAGTAGGGTGGATAGCGGAATAGATAGACAGACAAGACCAGAGCGAAGCTGTACAAGAGAGACATTATCGTTTGCGCGTGTGCTGCTAGAGAAGGATGGATCGGCAAAGCGTCGCGAAACCGAAACACGCAGTACACACCATACCCCGATTTCCTCTACCTCGCCTACCTACCCACCTAGGCACATCAAGGATGGCGCACACGGGGAGATGCTATGGTGCTATAAGGCCAAGTTTGCGTCACCCTTGTGCCAGCTTCATTCCAGTCATGGAGCTTTGCCACGTGAAGACCCACACCACACAGAAGAGAGGTGTTTGGGAGGCTCTTTGAGAGAAGAGGGGGAGAGGGAAACCGGGCAGAAATGCCAGGCCATCCCAACCAGCAGCAGCATCAATGTGCCATCTTGTGCATGTGCTTTATCGAACGACGGCATCATCATTAGGACGAATCGACTATGCCTCCTCGCCTCCGTAAGATGGAGGAAATCGACCGGCTCGCTGCCTGGGTAGCTAGCTAGCTAACGTAGGCATAGTGTCGTTTTTCGCGTGCTTCTCACACCACAAACCTACCGTCACCTCACCTATCGCGCACACACTACTACCAGATAAAGCACGTATACATCATACACACCTAGAGAGAGAGAAAGAGAGCGAGATACAGAGCAAAAGAGGGACAGCTAGATGGCTGACGGCCACATACAACTACACCTTCACGAACTGTCACATAGAACATGCTAAAAGCGCTCGCGTTCCTTCCTGATCTTTTCATTCGGGTTTTCTAGACCAGTTCTTTACATGGCCAGATTTGTCTTTTGGACACACAGTCTACAAATTCAACCCCGCCTTTAAACAAAATCCACTCGTCTGTTAAATCTTACGTCTTCAAGGCTTTTCATCAATCATATAAACTTTCTTTCCAACAGAAGCAAAAAAAATTTCAGCATCCCAACTGATGCGCTTACACAGGCGAGCAAACCTTTTCAAATAAGCATCGATGAGGGAAGAATCATGAACGTATGTGAATCCAAGCCGCGTAATTACGAGAAAATGTATTACTAAAAAAATTAAAGACACTAGAAGAAGAGCAACAATGAGGTATGCATTTGAGACATATGATCAACGTCCGAATGAATGGCCAGACAAGTTAATATTTCCAAAAGGATGAATTTAATATACCGTAAAGGAGTCGGATCTTTTTTCAATAATGTAACTAACATCATTACGGTTCATAGGCATGACTGACGAATGAAGCATAAGACGGGGATATTAATAGTAATGTTTCATTCAGTACCGCACTCAATGCTGAACCTGACATACTGTACAGTAAAGGTAATAATGCGTAAAACACGATCCAGATCACTGGATGGCCTTGAAAGTGGCAGTATACCTTGAAGCTATCATATAGAAAGTACGAGAGCATGATCTAATTTGTAGGTTCTAATTGAAAACGTCTGAAAAGCCTGTTTTCTAAACCCAAAATAATCAAAACTAAAATAAACGAAAGATAACTGACATGGCCAAAACGTTTTTAAATGAATGATTTATAAGTAATTTTTGCAAGCAAGACTCACTTGGCAACTTCCAAATAACCGCATGATGCCGTGGCATGGAGAGGTGTCCATCCCTCATTATCTTGGACATCTACATAAGCTTTATGCCGAACCAAATACTCGACCAATTCCAAATCGTTGTCAATACAAGCCTGCACAATAAAATGATAGCAATAAGTTATACCTACTTAATGACAAAAAATGTCTCAATCTATGTTTATAATAAATACCAAAAGATTTAATTTTAACATAAATCAGATGTCATAGCTAAAATGGTATTTATCCATAATTGGTTTGGCTTTTCAAAGTCAAAAGTATAATTGTTAAACCATTTAAAATATGAAACTTAACTAATAACAATCTAAAATTGGGGCTCCACGAAGTGTAGAAGCACACAAAACCACTGCAATACAATAATTGAACATATCAACTAGAAAATTGGCAGCAGTCATAAACTGTAATAGAAGCATTTGTAAAAAGTTATGTACAAACTAAAGAGACAATATCTCCTCTAAACTTGTTACTTGAAAATGGAAATATTGACTAAAAAGTAAAAATAGTGCATGGATAATGATTAGACCAGTAGGTATCAAATAAGGAAGTCATTAGATGAGTATGCCAAGACACCAAATTATTAAATATAGTTTAAGGTTGTAGAGGTACTAAGTAGAGACATCTACATAACAGTAATAAAAACAATGATATTGACTAGATTGGGTCAAAAAAATTTGCCACTAGAGTATTTGAAGATACTCGTACAAACACAAATGGTGGTATTTCAGAAGCTTGGCTAAGACGAAATGCGCATCCTAAGACTAAATTCCTTGTGCTAGTGCTAAGTGGTATCACAGAAGACGTACTAACTCGCTGAAAAATTAGCTGGAGGTATATACCTGTGCTAACTACAACCCGGCTATAGCTTGTTATATAAAACAAAGTGAATTATTTTATATAGTGTTACAATTTACAGTCCACACATGAAAAACTATATATACCTGTATATTAGGATTTTAAAGGTTTTACAAAAAACTACAATAATTCGTCACATTTTTAATGAATATTTTAACATTGGTATACATACAACTGAGCATAGTACAATAATCACTCCAAGTCACTGGTAATAATTAGGAAAATACTTGTTTATATACCTATATGAGAGGACATAAGCGCTCAAAGCACTATATTTTCCACATAGTTGATTTAGTGGTTTGAGGGATATCACTGAATAAGAACTCTACTTTTTTAAAACTCTGTGATGCTGATTCAGCCAGTTTTTATGTCCCATCAGGTCTTGCGGCATTGATTATGAAAATACAACATAAAACACAAAACAAAATAATATAAAATTAAGTCAAAAATTCTATGAAGAAAAATCATTTTCCATATTGAGACAAGAGGTGCTCAGTCTCTTGTCACTAACTGTAATTATGGCCCTATCTCTGGGGATCAATGTTGCACCTAATGGGGAAATTGTGAAGAATAACACATGCAACGATAACACATTTAATTTGCTCAGGCACAGTCAGAGTCACAGGCAATTCCTTTGTCACGTATTCAATTGTCACAGAAGAATGAAGCATGAGGTATCATCACCTAATAGCAGTGCATGTCTGCATGTGTCAACCAATGAGAAAATAGCTTATGATAATATTTGTGCCTGCCTATTTAGCACTGGGACTTCATTTTAATGCATAGCAGTACAACTCTTTGGATTTTTCAAATCTATTTTAAGATCTATGACTATTTCTATTTTCATAGAAACAGCTCCTGGTCAAATGTCTCTGAGTCCCCCCCCCCCTCTATCACCATCAAAGAGATGAGGGACAAACTGCAACATATCTATTCAAATTGTTCCAATGTGTCCAAGCAAACCATCAGTTGATAATTTGATGGTTGTTATTGTTGGTTTTAACCAACCAAGCACATGATTTAAAGCAGTGTTTAATTTGGAAGACTAAAAAGTGATTCAAACCTGAATGTCTGATGTCTGGGTCCGAACTTTTCCCACTTGGATGTGTACCATGCTGGCTTGTGTGGCTCACCCAGTTTAGGCTCACTGCAAAAGTCATGCAGAACTGCAGCACATGTCACGAATATAAGAGAACTGCCAGCAACTGCAATGCTCAATAGGGAGAACCCATACCTGTGCAGCCTATATACACCGAGGATTTGATGGTATGGGTTTCAAAGATGACAATTAATCTTTAAGACTAATAATGCCTGGGGCCTGTTTCATAGAGCAACAATTACCAACAAGCAACACGTTAATTATTCACCGCCTAAAATTCACTGGCCAACTAGTGACCTGTTTCACCACGCTAATTTGCAACAAGCAACAAGTGAATATCCATCCAGCCAATGAGAAGTTAGGAGTGTTTCTAAAAATAAATTCGACTCGTGTACGTCACTTTTGGCTCCTTCGCTTCATTTATTATTTGACTCTTTGTGCGTAGGTTGTATTGCTTCATGATGGACTACGAATCGAAGAAATTATTTTTAACTTTAATTAGGGACTCCAAGGACCTTTTATTTGGGTCCTTTAGCGATACAACCACAAAACAAAAGAGGTTAGACAAATGGAAGAGTATCTTTGACACACTTTAAAGTCGAGGATACAAAACAGAGAAAGACAGGAAATATCTTCGAGATGTTGTGTGGCCGAACATGAAAAAATATGCTATGACAAACTTTTTGGATCGATTGACTACCACTAGTACCAGCAAAACGTGATGGTCGACCTCAGTCTTCAACTGGTGATGAAGCTACCAAACAAACACTTGCAGTTATAGCAAGGAGTCCAAGAAAATCTGTGTGGAAAATTAGTCAGGAAGTTGCTGTTAGTAGTACTTGTCTTCAGAATATTAAAATGTCATAATTTTCACCCATTCAAAATTCAGTTAGTACAAGGAATACATGGTGACGATTGCTAACAGACGAATCCAGTTTTGTGAATTTGTCACTGAAAAACTGGACACCCAACGAACTTTAATCAGTAATATCATGTTCAGTGATGAAGCTATTTTCCATTTAAACGGCAGCATAAATCGTCATAATTTTTCGCTATTGGCATGACACTAATACCCAGTGGACATTTGAAGTTAATTTGCTGTAGACCTCTACATCATCAATACTACAAAAGCTGTGTGATTTACAGGGGCAGTTTGATATTTTATTGTTTTATTTGTTTTATACCATGTTTGTCTTACTTTGCCATACATTGAAGTGGAATATAAATAGGAAGGAATGAATAAAAGATTCTTTGGTTCACATCTAAATATACAGCAATGGGCAAAACCAAGTTTATGGTATGTAATTATAATATATTATAATGATATTGTTTATATGTTCTTTAATAAATATATCATCCTTTACTTTTTTAACTGCATTTTTCTTTAGAATAATTTTATGAATCACACAGTAAAAAATCAAGGAATTCTTTCCTATATATAATGAGAGAAAGGAATTGTTATTAATATGGAACCATATGAAATTCAAGAGGGCACCCTTTTCAGTGGACAGAATTTCAGGAGGGCGCCCTATTTATTAAGTATAGTCAGAATTTTTATGGACAGGCATGGTCTGCTTACCTTTTATAAAAATTTTAAAATTAGTTTTCACATTTTATTGTTTCCTCAGAGACTCAGGTGAATTACATACTTTAGTCATTATTAGTTATGATCATTTGACATAAATACATTAGTACATATTATACATGTACATATAATGCAGCTACACACAGTATACATATTATATGTTTACAATTATTATTGTAATTAAATACAAGTGTAATTAACATGTTTAAAATATTAGACTTAAATGTATTTCAGTAATGTAAGTCAGTAACCCAATAATGTAAGTCCATGACTGAATAAATACTTCTGTGAAGTAAAAGATTCTAAATAATATAATTCACAGGTAAATAGTTTTTAGTCATTGCACCTCCGCACATATGCTCAGTGTTAGAGACACGATATGTTGCTGACTGTCTGCCATCAGATGAGCGTGGCAGTGATGTCACCAATAAGCAGATAACTAAAGTAGGACTGTAGACAACACTTAGTAATGGAATAGACAAATCACAAATATTCGCCCCTTATGTGCACATTATTGGATGCCTGGTGGCTAAAATTTAACACTATATTTTTTTCCCACTTAACAGGATTTTTTAGCCAAATTTCACATTTATACATGCTGCCATTTATGATTTATTCACGTTTTTAAGCATGACACATCATGGATGGACATTATGAAATTAATAATATAGACTTGAGGCCCCTTAGTACAAACTACGTGCATAGGTGCAATATGCCAAATGTGCTGCTAATGCCTGAGGTCATATCGAGTGGCATCGAAGAATGGATCAATGCCCTTTGCGATGCCCACTCCTCTGATTCTGTGCTGTCTGCCAGTAGCACATAGTGCATACTATGGGTTGTTTGGCTTCACTGTGTTCTTGGTTCAGGGAGGCACATCGTTGCTGGTGCCTCCCTATACAGGTGGTCAACAATCATGCTACTGTGTTGCGTTGTTGAGTCTCCCGCATGCTTTCACATTGTCACCAGCCGTGTCAGGTTAGAAACGGCCAGTTAGGCACAGATACTTCAGCAGTCAGTCAGGTCTACAGTCTGAGAAAAGGGGAAAGCAGTTCCAAAAGCCTCCAAGCAAGCTAGAGTCCACCTAGGATGGCCAGAAGTAATTGAGAGCACGTCTTCAGCCACTTCTTGACACTCATCATCCTGTAGACTTTCAGAAAGAAACTGTGTTCAGTGTGGATGCAATGTAATCCAGTAATTCCCGCATGGATAGTTTGTGTTTTGTTCCTTTGTTTTTTGGCCAGGGGTAGGGATGGCGCACTTTGACTTTATGTAACATACCATCAATGGAAATGACAAACAACAAAATATGGAATTGAGCCTTATTTCGTAGTTTATTCATTTAGCATTGCATCAATTAGCTACTGCAAAATTCAAATTCCTATGGCTTCTCCAATAGGCCAAACCCTGACTTTATGGCCGAAGCCCAAACTAGTAATCCAACCAAAATTTGATGCAATATTTTCCCCCAATCACTGGATCTTTGTGTAAAATTTCACATTCATACACACCAGCTGCCATTTGTGAATTATTCAAGTCTGTAACCACAACTTTAAAATGGCCTAGTGGCATTATATAAAAAAGAAAAATTATATATAACTTTAACAAAAGAATGTAGCAGTGGTATACTATATATCAGGGGCGTCGATCATGGGGGGGACAGGGGGGACATGCCCCCCCCCCACTT
>JAUYWV010099154.1:0-22317 GCA_032274565.1 Nematoplana nigrocapitula | reverse complement strand
AATTCTGGTTGTAGGTTTGGTTTTTGTTGTCCAGATGGACTGTTGTGGTTGTCCCCATTCGTGCCTGCCCAGTGTCCGACGGAGGTGGTTTCTGTCGACAGGTTCCACTGCTCACCGCGAGGAGGTTGGGGATCTGTGCTGTTGTTGTTGGGAATTGCGTTGTTCTTTTATTCGAAACCGAAACTGCATTTCAGATGTAGAAATCAATAGGACAACCATTGAAAATAATCATTCGGTAGAGTTTGGACAATAAGAAAGTGTAAAAACGGATGTAGTCCTAATGGCCAATCTTGCTTGAATTTTCTGCATTTCCTACAATTTTTTACTAGTATTTTTAAAAATGCATCTGACTTAGATTTATTTGGGTTGCACTAGACTTCAGCTAGTTTGGGTTTGGTTGGAGTTCAAAATTAGTGTTCAGCTGAAATATTTCAATCATCTTTCAAACAGTAAGTTACCTCGGGGAGGGGACGGGCTTTCTCCTTCAAAAGTTTCAATTTTTACCAGATCTCCCTGGGAGCACAAACCTTACCTCGAAGTAGGGAAGGGGCTGCGACTAGAGTTGATGAAACCCTTACTACTGATGTAGGTATATATATATATATTTCTAAATCTTAGGGTTTTACAATGGACGAGTAAACAGTATTAGCTTACCTGAGAGTGGGCGTTGTTGCCTAATAAACGTGCAAGCAGCGAAGCCATCGCAGACAGTAAGAGAGTAATTGCATAGGGAGGATGGATGATGTGAGGCGAGGTGTGACTGAGGTGTGCTCACCTCCCATGGATCTCCACTGATGGGCTGGTTACCAGGTGGAGAATAGAGCACGTCTGCCATAATGATCCACTCTCCAATCGATAGAGGAATACAATATGCAACTTGTGCTAAATGAGTTCTGCTGTGCATATGCGCAATTTGCGAATCCTCTTCTGATGTGTGGAAGATTTGCATTTAGATATCAGCAACTGTTCTGTCCCACTACAGTGAAATGTTTCTTGTCTTCTGTTGGTTCCACTGAGGAGAGGTTTTGCTCTGGTGTTAGTGTCGTGGTGACGGTTGTGACATTAGCTGGCCCGTTTCCGTAGGAAAAAGAGAAGGCGCTACGCTACGGGCACGAGGTGAGGCGCAGCATATTGCCAGCAATACTTAATGAGTTCTATCAAAATATAATCTTTATCGGATTCCAAGCTAACTCGGTTTAATCCAACATAATCGAATCAAATATAATATTTCAAAATTTTCATTCAATCCCTATCTAATAACTACCATACGAGTATATAATCTTAATTTCAATTTAATTCGCAATCTTATTATAATGTAATAAAATTATATACAGTACATATATAATCTAACCTAATTAATCCTTGTCTAATCTAAATCTAAATATCATCCTTGACCAGTCTAATTTTATCTGATCCCAATAAATATCAATTTTATCTAATTAAATCTTTACAATGTAGTCTAATCTCGATTTAATCCAACCTAGTCGAATTAAATCTCTATCTGATCTAATTTAATCTCAATCTGATTCTAATCTAATCTCAGTTTAATCCAACCTAGTCGAATTGATCTAATTTAATCCCTGTTTAATCTATTGTCCAGTTTCTATGTATCATGATTAATCGTTCTCTAATCTAATCTCAATCTCAATCTGATTTAATTCAATACAAATCTAATTTAATCTCATCAAATTTATGCTATCTAATCTCTATAATCTCACTCTGTTCTAATATGATATCTCCTCCAGAGTAGCCTTTGTCATCTTCCTAACCACATTCTATGGCCGGTCTTACTCATTGTGCAATTACCGCAGCTGTCTACCTTTTGTCAGTTTTTTCCGAATAACTTTGTAGCTTCGTGAATGCGCATATACATAGTAGAAATGAAGTCGAAGCTTTAGAAACCTCATACAGTACTGCAGTTTAATTCAAAATCTGAATAAATCCGATGCCAATTTGATTGGCTGCTGCGAATTTGCTAAGGAAACAAATCATACGTTGTCAGTTGTCGCAAAATTCCAGATATCGATATATATTTCTTCTGCTGGATACTTGTCGGATGCGTTTCCTCCTTATTCATTCAATGTGTTATCTTAAAAGAGACAAATGTATTTTATGCTCTATTGATTGAAAAGTGGAGCATTGACAGTCGAAGTCAATTTTAATCCATAGAATTTTCTCTTAATAAATCAGTTTGCCAGGCAGGAAATGGGGAGGTTAGCCTATAATAAAATGTCAGCATTGATTTGATTTATTACCCGGAGTTTAAACACAAGAGTGTCCGGAATCGATCAACTCAAATAAACGACGCAGCTGTTTTCTGGACAGACACGAATTGTATTGCATATAGTTGCAAATGAAAGTAATTAGCACCTGCTGTGGAATATCGCATTCCTGAGACTAAAAAACTAAATTGTTTTTTAAAGACACCAGAACGTTTCTGCATCTATAGCAAGTGAATGTCGTAATAAGGCATTCTTATCGACAAAATACTACTGAAATGCTTAGCAGTTAGTAGTACATAAAGTTAGGACAGCTCTGTTTCGGTATCGTTAGGTCTCATTAACAATTCAAACTGCAAAACAGAGTAGTCTATATTTTTCCCGCAGGTAACGCTGGGGAGCGTGAACCAGAAGATCGCCCTAGTCGTAAATACTAGAATACGTATTCCGCTAGTATACAGTAATATTACTGATAAGTAGTATATTATTTTAAGCTCCTATATTGGTCATCGTTGTCGTCGTCGTCGTAGTTTGTTTTATTCACAGAACATATGAGTTAACATTGAACTGTGAAAAATAACATACGGTAGAGTCATTTTACACCTAAAAGGCCATCTTAGAGTAATTAGTATTATGTACTCTATGGCACATCTATGGATTTCATCAATTTAATTTCTTGTCGGTAATCTTCAGTTCTCATTTTGCCAAGCAGTCCAAGTTACTATCAAATTTGCTGTGTCTCCAGCAGTCTTTTTGTGTCGAGAGAGCTGTAAGTTTTACTTCGCCTGACTTCGATCAAGTGTAATCACATCACGCAATTACAGTGCTTTTCAATGGCGCGCAATATTTTCCCTCACTGAGAACAATAAGATATTTATTCAAATTTTTTTTGTGCCTCTTGCGGAGCAGCTCTTCCACATGCCCCATGGTATGGAATTTTCAAAATTAGTTTTGAGAAAACTTTTAGATTTTGTTTGTAATCAAATGATAAAAGCACCGCATGTTCACTCGATGGCAAATTGCACTTATCTTGTCTGGGACTATTGCAGTTTCGCCTGTAGCATATTAAAATGAAGTTTCCAGTTAATAATCTCCTGAAAGTGTTGGTATCCTCCCCTTCCTGGCATTATTTACCACTATATCTCCATCGACCTATTCAGGCGCTCTTCATTTTTCAGTGAAACCGGATTTTTTGTCAGAAAAGGAGACATGCTTTCAAAATTTCCAGAGTGTTGCCTAGACAACTACTACCCTTGAAACTTCTTATTGGAATATATTTTGTATATTTTCATGTAGAATTCCCATATTATTACTTATGTTGTAGTGAATAACAAATAAACTACACCATTTTCATGTGACGGTAAGCGATAGTTAAACCACTTTTGAGACATTTTAATTGTAATCATAAAAAATGAGCGGTTGTTAGGTTGAGTGAACTAATTTCAAGACAATAATTACTCAATTTGACAGCAAGTTGAGTACACGGTTTTCTCTAGTTAGGAAACCTATGCGCCTACAGTAGAATGAGAAAGTTTCTGGCCTTCGCAGTTTTTTATGATGGGTAAGAGTGGCAGTTTAGGAAATTTTTAAATTCATAATTTTAATGAATTTCGTGTTGTTTTGTAGAGACCAGCGCAGTCTATGGGTGATTTCAGTTTTGTGAGTTTGGTGTTTGCAAATATGAGCTTAGTTTCGGTTTTCCGATAAAACTTGGTGATTCGGCTGCTCGTTTGCTAGCGCATGGTTTTAGTTTCGATTTTCTAGAGACCCTCCCGGGGTGTGTGTTTGTTAAAAAAACTGCGCTAGCCTCTCCAAACCAAACTTAAAAAAATATAAAATACCCAAAGTTCACCAATTATACTGAACCAGAGAGGCCGCTTTTCATACTAACTGTGTGTACTACGTATTGCCATGTCTTCTATCGTCCACTCATATCGGTGGCACATACACTACTGTAGAAGTTTTCTACGTGTCTGCGATGAGAAATACTGTACAGATATCAGCGTTTTTTTAAATAATTATGACGACGCCACTCTTATGTTGATGTATCCTGAAAAATTTGATATTTTATTTCCTGCTGGTATATTTTAATTAGATGCTTTACTTCACATCACATTCGTCCACAGCTTTCAATATTGAGGAATAGGGACTATTTGCGCTATAGGTGCTGCTTTATGTATATACAGTACAGTATAACAAAGCAGTAGGATCAGATGGTATACCAGCAGAAATAATAAAGGCAACTTTAGGCGTAATAATTCCTAAACAGAAATTTGTAACGATATGCATATGGAAGGGAAATGACCAAACGTCTTCTGCAAAATAACAATGATACCACTAATGAAGAAACCTAACGCAAAAGAATGTAGTGATCATCGTACCATCAGTCTAATATCCCACACATCGAAAATAATGTTGCGAATCCTGACCAAAAGAATTGAAGCCAAATCAAGATATACTACATAGGAGAAAATCAATTTGGCTTCAAGAAGGCTTGTGGTACGAGGGAAGTATAGTTTCAACACTAAGAACGCTTATAGAGAGAAGCCTCGAATTTGGCAATCATCCATACTTGGTTCGACCGAGTCAATTGGAAAATCTTATTGGATATACTTAAACTTATAGGGATAGACTGGAGGGATAGAAGACTTATCATACTTCTACCATCATGATAGAAATACGGAATCAGAACCAGCAGTGATTGGACAAGGAGTACGATTGGGCTGCTCGGGCGGCCCCCGAAGCCGATTGAACACACACAAGGATGTCTTCTCACCCCACTGTTATTCTCAATAATACAGAAAGAAAGACGATTGAAGCACTAGATCACACAGAAGAAGGAATAAAAGTAGGGGTGAACTCATCAACGATATAAGATTCGCAGATGATGAATCATTGACTGCAGATACAGAAAAAGGACTACAAACACTATTGGACAACCTGCGTAGCACAGCTGCAAAAAAGGAAACGAAAATAATGCGGATCTCAAAATCGGGAAATGATAAGATAAAAATAAGAGAAATAGAACAAGTGAACAGCTTCAAATACCTAGGTGTAATTATCACATCGGATGGTAAATGCCACGAGGAAATAAGAACAAGAATTGCCTTTACTAAACGAAGAGAATTGCTCACCAAAGGATTAAACATATAAACTAAGAAGAAAATTGCCAAATCAATAATTTGGAGTGTTGCTCTTTATGGATCAGAAACATAGACACTCCAAGACAGTCATAAGAAAATAATGGAAAAGTATGGCACTCAAGGCCACGACCTTTTCCCTTTTGCTGGAAATCTACTCATCTACCAGGTTTAAGTAACAAAAACGTGAATACTACTCAAGCAAATTACTGCAGACTTGGAATGAACACTATTCAGTTCGAGAACTTATCAGTCAACCCCGTATGCGTAGTGCCTCCTAGTCACTTGATTTAAAATCAGTCCATTTTGGTTTCACATATTTTTGTCCTGGTTTGTTTGAATGAAGTTCTTTGAACGGCTTAGTGCAAATTAAATTCCGAACAACGCATATAAGAATCGAAAAACTGGAAAATGTTTGCTATTAGTGTTGATGTCAAATACCATAGTTTTACGTCTGTGATATGCAATCTGTATAATGTAAGACAAAGTTACAAATTTTCAAAGTTTAGATCCTCTGTAACAAGTCGTGGCGCTAGAACTTGTCAAAAATGCACGCGAATATATTGATTAATTTTCACTTAGCTTACAAAAATGGTCACATTTATTTATAAGTGATTGCTCAGATGACGTCTATCGGTAGAATTTTTAGAAAAAGTTAATAGTGTAGCGGCCGGTCGCTACAAGCATCGCTCACGCCACCAATCGACCCGCGGCCAAGCGGTGTTGCGAAGCGTTGGTGATGGCAGCCGGTCGCTACGAGCGTCGCTCACTCAGCTGTTAGTTGCGTTTCCTTCTGTCTCTTGTACCTGTATATAACTTTCAAGTTTGTACATACCACAACACACAATATACGTTTTCTGTTAGCGAGAGCGACTCTCTATCTCTCTTCGCATCTTGCTAAAATAGTATCATTTCGAGATAACGGATAAGGCATGTCTATGATAATTTGAAATATTTTATGTGTATTATCCAGATTTCAATTTGGACTTTGTGCATATTTATTTGGTTTAATCGGATTTAGATTTGCATTAATCGGATCTTTCTGTGTTGAAATCGGATATTTACAATTATTTTTAATGCCATGTAGTCGCATATCCAACAGATTTTCGTGTTTCACAATCAATGAGAAATGTTTTTAGGGGTTCAGCCCAATACAGATTATTTGACGACCGTAAACATCGTTCCCAGTAGATCTGTTTCACAAAAGTAGTAAAGCTTTAACAAACTATAGGCCACCCATGCCCGCCGGAAGAAATATTTTGCGGAGCGAATCGTGTCGATGGTGACTGGATTTTCAAATTCACGATGTAATGTTAGCTCCATTGGAGTCCACACAATTTCAATGAGTTTCATACGGGGACTAAATGGCCACTCCTTCCATAAAATGTATACCATTTTTCTGAAAACAACACAGTGCCATTGGGTTTAAAAATTGCACGGGCCACATTGGAAGGAGGTGGTGTGCAATAATATTCGCGTATTTTTCGGTATCCAAGTTGTCTTCATTTTTTCATAGTTATTGGCG
Source organism: Nematoplana nigrocapitula (assembly GCA_032274565.1). Classification (NCBI taxonomy): domain Eukaryota; kingdom Metazoa; phylum Platyhelminthes; order Proseriata; family Nematoplanidae; genus Nematoplana; species Nematoplana nigrocapitula. The sequence continues at coordinate 15,433 of JAUYWV010099154.1, read as the reverse complement.
GGATCAGTCTACAGTAGTTTGATTGCAATTCTTTTTAAAGTGGATTTCATCGGATGCTCCTGTTGATTGCAATATGCGACCTTCATTAATTAATTACTCGTGCGTGTCAATTAAACAGTCATAATCGAACTGACTATACCACTTCACATTAGATGAAAAGATTTCAACAAAAAATGGGTTCAATTCTTCCGAATTGACCTAAAGTTAGCCCCGATGTGAAACCCTTTGGAAATGTGTGGAGTCAGACGGAGAGCTGAAATAATAACGAGAATTTCAAAATCTATGCGGCCAACTGTAACTGAAACGCTTCCTTTGGGGCGAGTTATTAGAATACACTAATTACCGGAAAATTTCTCTGGTTTCTCCATAACTGATCCATAGTACCCACTATCAGTAACAGTCAGCAAAATATGTCTGCTGTGGAAAAGTCAGTAAATTGGGTTCCCTGTCTGTAAAAATGTATACTTATTATTATTATTATTATTTTTGCTTAGTTATTCCTATTATATTCTATATGTATGAATTGTAAATCCTTCTTGTTAGATTTGTATTTGAGATTTAATTAAATTATTCTTAGTCACAAATATTATGATTTCAAAGAGATAGCGTCTCTGGCATGCTGAGCCGTCTTTAAGTACCGTTCATTCATTTTTACTACAGCATTTTTTGTTTCTCTGTGTATATTTCCCTGACAGTTTGGTGTATTTCCTTATTGCTCGTATCAAACATACATACTCAGTAAATAATACTAATAAAATTTTCAGAATTTACAAAGCTAGTAGAATGTAGGAATAATAAAATTGACCTACTCTAATCCTAAATGGGAGACAGAAATAAAATGACTGGAAGTTGTTCCTGGATGTCGGAATCGCGGGGCGTTGTAAATTGTGTTTGAAGAACTTCTCTCTTGGCAATATGTACAAACGACTGTTTCAAGTCATACAAAGTCCAAGTGGCGTATTTAGTATGCCCAAAGCTGAGTTCATCTGTGAATATCATCCCTTATGTACGGCGTTTTCTTTCCAATCATCTCTCTCCACATGCTGTCCATGTGTTTTTCATTTGCGAAAATTAATTTTCAGTTCTCAGTGTCCCTCCCATTCCCGCAACAGGGTAGCAAAATAATTCTATGTAACTACTGCAAGTACACTTGCAAATTTTCGTTTTATAAAATTGCGTCTCATTTCGTTGTCGGTGCCATATATCTAGTTGGAATGCTACTGACGTAGGGATCTATGCGTCGTCGAACAGCCTGTACGCTAGATTCACCCAAACAAGCCATGATTTAATCGGAAAACAAAAAATCTCTTGAATACAATGACATTCTCGCCTCTAATATTTCAATATTCATTGACATCCTACTGCTAATTTAAATAGCAAGTAGTATAACGATATTTCGATTGTCTTTTCCACGTTTAGACAGGAATTTGGTCGAACAGGCTACCTAACATTACCGGATTTGTCATTGATAGCATCTGTGTGAATTGTTTCCAGCGAAAGATCTGATCACACGCCTGCTGAAGACTCAACCGATCGAACGCCTCACGATCGAACAAGTGACCCAGCATCCTTGGATCGCGCGCTACAAAGCCGTGCCCGAGACCCCGCTGGCCACCGCTCGCAATCTGCACGAGGACCGGGAGAATTGGGGCGAAGTGCAGGTGAGACGATAGCTCTGCAGTTAGATCTAAGAAACAATGAATTTAATCCATAGAATTTAGTCCTCAATGTGATATATTCTGTTTTATGCTCAGCGACAAACCAGCATAATGACTCGCAGCTATTCAGTGAATTTGACTCATGTCAAAACTCCATCACATCAACACACACACACGAACGGGCTACCGCAGAGGTTGTTTCTGTCACGTTGTACTTTTTGTCTGATACGATTTCGGGCACCCACACGTAGGTGTTCTTGATCTAAATTTATTGACTCTTGGTATAAATTCTCTAGAGCTTGTGTTAAAATCGCTGTTGCTTAGACTATATTCTCTGGCGCTTGGATTAAATTCAGTGGCACTTTAAAATCACTGTTACTTAGACTAAATTCACTAGCGCTTGGATTAAATTGACAGGGATTAGAAATAATGCCGCGGTGTCAGAATTGACTTATCATCGATTAGTGTTTTTGTATTGGATGGTACTCGATCTGAATGAGTTGGAGCATGGAGTAATGAGCTTTTCTTTCGATTAGTTTATGCCGTAGGCACTTCTGTCTTTTGGATTACATTACCATCATTTGAATCGACTCGATTTTGTCAAGACAGCGTTAGTGGCGATTGAACAGAGGAGGAAGTGGACTCTTTGTAATTACATCCTTGGTGAGCAGTGGTCACCTCCCACTATAGCCTGTTCCTTCCTGTCAGTTCTGAGGAATTGGTTGACTGCCTCTCTGGGTCTGAGCAATTCACTCTATTCGGACACTCTGTGTGAATTCTGCATTCACCCACCAGACAACTCCTTCTTACTAACTCGAGCTAGATTCTCGGCCACTTCTTCTTCTTCTGAAGTAGTCGGATGGAATCCCAATGTGAATAGGCAGTCAATTTGGATACCGCCGGGATTGATTGGTTGATTTCCATCCCTTTTCAAGGATGAGCGTAGATAGCATTATGTGGTGCTAGGTCTCATAGCGGTTAGCCATCGAGGCTTGGATGCTTCGGATGCTTCGAATGTGAAACTTTTATCCACATAAACGAGACAGCGGTTTTTTGGAAGCCCAAAAAAGGATAATAAAGGAAAGAGTGTATTAAAAGAAAAATGTAAACTATAAAGTGTGCAAAAAATAAAGGAGAGAGAGAGAGAGTAACAGAGAACTAAAAAGAGATAGAACAATACGGGAGAATAAAAAGGAAGTGGAGTAAAAGAAAGAGTGGAATATAAAATAAAGAAAATAAGAGAGAAGGACAGTGAAAAAGGGACAGAGAGAATAACAGAGAACGAGACAGGGAGAATACAAAAGAGAGTAGGGTAAAGGAAAAATAGAAAGAAAGACACAACTAAATAGAGTTTAAAATGGAACCAAGAAATAGAGAGGCAGAAAAAGTGTGAAAAATATAGAGAGGCATACATTTTACCTTAAATGGTAAAGAACCGTAAATTACCGGAAAAGTGGAATTGTTAATAATAAGCTAGAAAACAATATATGAGAAAACAACGAAGTTGACGAACTGATTTTGACTGTCTTTGAGACATTAGTGAAATTGAGCAGGGTAACCCCTCTTTAGTCGCTAAAACTCCCATTGAAGTGTTTAACCGAAAAATAGACCGTCGATTTCTTATAACTGTGTAGACTCTTTAGAAACAAGCGCTCAGCACCTGTGTACGTCTAGTAGTAAGTAAATATGCGATATTTTGCCTTTTACGGATGGTATTTGACCGGGTAACCACTCGTACCCCCGGGGTAAGAAGAAAAGCTTGCGTGTGTGGAGGTTGGATAGAAGGGTTTGGCATGAACTGCCTGCTGTTCACAGCTGGCCCATTGCACATATAGCAACTCGCAGCCGTATGTCATGCTGTAGTGAACGCGCGTTGCTTTGAAACTATGCAGCTATTTCGGGTAGAGATGTTTTGGTGGGGTAGACGTTTGCCTATGCTAATCCATCCACTGGGTATTCTGTGATTTATCACCACGTGCCTGAGGACAAATGAAGGTAGGTTTGCCGCCCCTTTTTTGTAAAAAAAACATCCAATGCAGGACCGTAGGAAACTTTTCATAATTGGTCCGGCACGAAGGGAGTCATGGGGCGTCAGCGATTTTTGGGGCGCACTAGTGATTATTGGGATCATATTTAAAGTACATAAATAAGGGTAGTATGCAATTTTACACTTGAATAAAAGCATTCCCTCGTCATAGGTTCCCTATACTATGTGTTTAATATTACAAATACAGAACATACATACGTTACATGCACTATACTTTGAAATGATAGTAGCGAGATAATAACAATACACATATAACACCACGTTATAATAATGTTGATTGGGCAGGCAAATATAGATTCAAATATATACAATTCAAATTTTCTCAGAAGTCTTGGGTCTGTGCTCCTTACAACCAACGAAATCGTTTGCTATCTGACGGAGATCAATGCCACCCAAGGCAGAAGCATTTATGATTCAGGCGGCTTTGACACGATACTGTTACGCAGACATGGTGAAGTATCTGCAGGTGGATTTGGCCGAAAACTGTTCTAGGCGCGGTAAGAGCTGTTGATTGGAGAGATGCGGATATGAGCGGCTTGGTCCTCATTTGTGGCACGCTCGCCGAAACACTTTCCACAGCTGTTTTATGGTGGGGAGAATTTAGTACCTATCGCAGATAAGAACCCCATACTGAGGAGAACCACTCGATTCCTACAGGCACCGGTTGTTTCTAAATCGAATTGTATCCTCTACTACCATCAGCACCATGGAGTTCGATTGTGTTAGTTAAGATATAGGAAGTTGTGTGAATAAGCAGATAAGCGCCGAGATTTGACTAGGTGGGTGTTTAGGCGTACTTCTTGACTCTTTTGTGTGGCGGTTGTCGTCACAGTTTATTAGGCAGTCGAGGGAGAATTATTCGGTTTTATGTGGTAGAGACGATTTGCGGACACCGGTCTCAGGTTAGGGAATATCGTGGGAGTATACGAACAGCCCAGGGCTGCTGTTAAACGACTAGCCAACAGATAATGGGACTCATTAGAGATATTTATATATCCTTGAGGAGGAATGGAGGAGAGATGACAGCGGGTAACGGATGGAAGATGGGAAACGGTGAGTTCGGGAGATCCTGTGGTTGGGCTTCATTTTTTCGAGATTTACAGAAAAGAAAGAGAGATAACTAATGGAGGAAAAAGTGAAAGAGAGGAGAGAGCGGTAGAGAAAAGAGATATAAAGATAGAGAAATAAAAGGACAGACACAGACAGAGAAAGAGAGAAAAACGAGACAGACAGAGAATAGAGAAAAGGAGAAAGAGAGGCATTGAAAAAAGAGAAAGAGAGGCGTTGAAAAAAGAAACAGAGAAAAGCGAGACAGACAGAGAATGGAGAAAGAGAGGCGTTGAAAAAAGAGAAAGAGAGGCGTTGAAAAAAGAAACAGAGAAAAGCGAGACAGACAGAGAATAGAGAAAAGAAAAAAGAAAGACATTGGAAGAAAGAAATAGAGAGAATAGCGAGACAGACAAAGAATAGAGAAAAGGAGAAAGAAAGATATTGGAAAAAAGAAATAGAGAGAAAAGCGAGACAGACAGAGAATGGAGAAAAAAGAAAGAGAGGCGTTGAAAAAAGAAACAGAGAGAAAAGCGAGACAGACATAACATAACATTTTTTATTTTGGTCTGCACTCAGGGAGATACGTGAGAAGCATTAAATATAATTGAAAAACAACTTGAACAATAACAGTAACCATTACCCCAAAGGGATCCAAGTTAAGACTCCCTGAGAGACCAGGGACACCAGAGGATATAGAGAGAATAGAGAAAAGGGAGATATGAAAATAGTAGGCGAGTGGTTTTATGCGGGTAGAGAAAATCCCTTGTGTGCAAGCGCATCGACAAGCTCATTAATTGGAAAGTCTTTCGCTACAAAGAATAACTTTCTGACTCAGGGATCGACCGTCGGTCAGATAGTCACGAGCAGTGGTGTCAGAATTTCCGTGAAATAACTTGACCACATTTTTGTCATTTGTGTTGCGCAGGATGAGCTGAGTTTGGCTCTGGCTTCGATGCGCGTGGACGAAGACCAGGCGGTGACCTTGAAAGAACTCGGCGATTCGGACAATCCGCTGTTGAAGAAGCGCAAGATGAAGACCCTGACCCAAGGCCATATCCCGCCGGCGATCCAAGAGGAGGAATCGGTGATTGTGAACTTGTAGGAGGCGATCGATCAGCATTGTCGTAACAACCAATCAAATAGTCATATGGACTTGGTGTTTGTATATAATTTGTTTGCTGCTTTGTCCTAACTATTTGTTCGCGCATTCAGATTATGGGGTGCACAACCCGAGCAGGAGTGAGAAAACCCATTGCTCATAGCATTTTTTCAATTTGTTCCCAAGCTAGGTTTCATTCTGCTGCTGTACAATACATTAGATATTGATTTGAAGTCTCATAAATATCAGTTCATATAATTCACGTAACAACAGCTCTTAATCCAGCCATCTTGAAGAAGTGGAAGCATAGGTACGTTCTCAAGCAGTTTTTGTAATATAGCATCGTTAAGCTCTAACTCCCCTCCAAATTATCTGCAGAGAAGGACGCCGATGATTGGCTGGTTGTGTCTGTACGCATAGCTTTACCCCTTGCTGATACAGCGAGCGAAATCTTTGTCTCACTCATTTTCAATGGCAGATTAGTCGACAACTGAAGGATTTTTTTCATCATTATTGAATTATTACATGCAAATAATTATTAAAACAACAACTTTATTATTGCAATTTATAAACATAGAATTTCAAACCTTCAAAGTGAAGCGCGTTTGGGAAATCGACAAGGTGCTGAAACAAGGGGTGGGAAGCTGGGGGAGAGGGAGTGTTTTAGAACTGCTTGAAGTCCTACTACTTGTACTGATGCTTAACAAAACAACGATATATAGGTTCCATTTCGGTTCCTTATGTGGGATTGATGCTCTAATAAATATCTAATGATACAAAATTGTCAGTAGATGGCCTTTAGGCAAAGTTTAACTGATGTTGTCTTGCCCACTATACAATCACGACATGGGTGCACAAATTAAGACAGTATGACGACAATCCCAAAATGTTTGCGGTGTTCTGCTCTTCTGTATGTACTGTATTATTTGATAATCAGTTTTTTATATTTATTCTCGACTTGACTTTCTTCCACGTTCGGAGTAGTAAATGACCCAACCAGTCTGGTGTCTGTGAAGAAGACAGTGCTGTACATTTAGACGCTTTCTCTGCGCTAGTGTGTGCATTTTGTTACCGATTTGTTATTTTATTTATTTATTTTTAGATGTTTGAATCGTGAGTAATTCAGCTTGTTTTTTATGACATACTTCTGTCGTTGTTTTATCGATACAATAAAAGATACTGAATTATTCGTATCAGTACAGTATATATATAGTATGATTCCATTTCTCTGGATACAATAGAATAATCAATAATTGCACGAAGATTGTTTGGGCAGAGTTCTGGTGTATTCACTGTTCAAATATTAAAATGAATACTTATTGTTTATATGAACGAAGAATTTTCTTTGATTCGTTTACTAATAATGAGTAATAACTCGTCAGATATTTGCCAACATTAGACAACAAATTTACAATTATTAAAGTAAATAACTATTAAGCAGCATATTCTACTAAGAGTTTTAATAAGTAGTATACTGATAATATTCGTTATTCTAGGATATTGTGCATTTTTATTAGTTTAAGTTTTAGTCTAACAACTGGCTCACTACATTGTTTTATAATTTTAAAATAAAATAAAAAACATATAAAACTAAATTATCACCGAATTGCTAGTTGAGAATTTCCAGGTGTCCATGTGTAACGCAGAAGTCAAAGCTTTCTAAAAAATAAACTTCTGTATATACACAGATTGATCTCCTTCCAAAAATCTTAAATAGTAATTTTTAGAGAAAAATGAGATGATCTGAAGTGTAAGTATTAGTTATTTACATACCTAGTAAAAGTTTTGGCGTTTTTATTTCTCTAAACGAGTTTGCATTACTTTATTCGCGAACCCGCCGTGACTTCTAGGAGTCATTTATTAGGAGGGGGACTCTATCACTCGGTCCAGCACAGTCCCAAAGATTTCAGACATAGACAGGGCATTTCACATTAGGACCCGCCATATGTATTCGTGAACAGTAGGTATTCTCGCCTAGGTCAACAACCAACCGGTACCACAAGTGTGGTAAAACAAACGGCCCTTATCTAGGCGTGTCCTACTGAATGCACTGCAAACCTGTTTCTTATGACACACATTGCCACATCCAGTCTTTCTTAGTCCCAGCTACAGTCCAGTACACGTACCACTATAAATTCCCGCGGTCGGCAGCCCTAAAGACTGGCAACCGCTGCAGAGGTTCGAAAGAGCGGTGAATTTCGTCCACGGATGGGGTCGCACCCAACGCCGCATGAAGGCGGTCTCCGTTTTGGGATTATGTTGATATCACTGAAAAGCATTTATCCTCATTAATAAATATAACAGTAAATGAAAAAGGTGTAAACAATAATTACCAATACTAATGCATGTATAAAGATAGGTCCAGTATGTTACATTTTTTTTTCTTTGGAGAATTTTATTTTATTTACAAAAACATTTAGTACGATACACGAAAAGACGGCGTGAGACAGTTTGTAGGGCAATTGGCTGTCATGTACCGTATATACCCCCCTACTTTTGCAACATATACCTGGGTATGTATAACTGATTCAGTGATTGTTTTTTAAATAGCAAATATTGATTTAGTATCTTTTTTTAATAAAATTATTTACACTAATTGTTAACTGAATTTTAGTCACACTATTAGTTATCGCGAATCATATTGATTTTTTCTCTTCCTATGTTATTCATATTCACTCTTTCTATCTGGATAGATAGCAGGCTAGATAGCTGTTCCCTAAAAATAGGTCGGAATAACGAGTATAGCTGCAGCTATCTAGCGTTCAATTATGCTCGCGTATAATCCGATCCCCCCCCACCTTTTCATCCAAATTTATTCCAAAAGTTCTCGGCTTATACGGCTATATACTGTGGTTGAAGGTAGAAGGTTCGAGTCACGACTTGGACTGAATTACATTTTCCAGCGTCCCTGACTGAGAGCTGGGTCAGTCAAGCATATATAAGCGGTCTGAGACAGGATCTTCCGTGTGGCACTAGATCGCCTTAGCCGTAAGTAATAATACACTAGAGGAGTGGATATTTCTCTAGTATGCGCCCATGCTACTAAAGATTTATAGTATCCATAGGGAGCTACAATTTACTGTGTGTCGTCAAATTGTACAATACAGAAACAGTTCACTAATTCCAAAATAATATGTTGCGTTCTAATTTTAATTGTAAGCAATAATCAAAGTGTAAATAATTCTACACTGCGAACTAGTTTTACAATCTTTTCAATGAATGCCCCCCCCCCCTACACGATTTCATAGTTTTTGTATAATGCGAAATAGGGCCATATACGCCGCGCAAGGCCAGATTCTAAATTTAGAATGACATTAGTAATTAAGATATGCCACGCGCAATATATTATCAAAATTAAAACGACTCCCATTATGGGATACACGATCGATATATCATAATCATAATTTATGGGATACCCGCGGTATACATCTATTTTTATTGTTGTCCTATATTACAGTATAACGATGATCTGAGTTCCTTCCTTTCCACAGATTTTGGTTTGCTGTTCGATGGCGTCGATCTACAATATACGCGTGAATGTTTCTGTTGGTCGGTGTGTCGATCTGCAAAAAAGTATAAAAAATTATAGGATGATTGTCTTTCAAATCATTCCAACTATACTGGCCAGGCGCGTAGGGACTGGGATCAACATGTGTGTGTTGTATTTGAATAACGCTAATTTAATTAGAAATGATTCGCATTTGCTATCTATTGTCGTATTTGCTTCATTTATGTATAACTTTTTAACCATCATGTTGTATTAGCATTATTTCTAATGCAATAGCTGTGTATTTGGACTATACTACGTTGCTAGGTGTTCCTTAGGTTACATTTGTAATCGTGTTGTTTATATTCGATCTGGAAACCCTATGGTGATCAACACATCATTCTCTGGTGAGTGGGATTACCTTGCTCGAGCAATCTATTTATCACTCTGTATACATCCCAGGCCTTACAACTCTTTTTTCCGGTTTTAACACTGCAGGGTTTCAAGCATTTTACCTGTAGTTTTACTCTGAGAATATGAAATGAGCGCTTAATTTCACATACAAAACGTCTCCAGGCTTTTCTTCTCATAGATTATATATTTTTTAAACGTTGCAAAGTTTTTAAATACCAGATTATAAAGCAGGCAAAAATTGGAAACATTTGTTTCATAACAGCGTAAACGTTTTCGACAACAACAGTTGTCTTCATCAGACATGTATAAATTCAAAAGATTTCGAATTTTAAAATTAAAGAAGCCCTTCACATTAAATCTAAACAACCTGCTCTTAACTCTCAAATGTACAGATCCGGTTTTTGTGGAAGATTTTTTACTTGTTTCATTTGTTGTGTTAGTTCGCCTAATAATTATTTGCAAATCTTTCGAATTTACATGTCTGATGAAGACAACTGTTGTTGTCGAAAACGTTAACGCTGCTATGAAATAAATGCTTCCAATTTTCGTCTGCTTTGTCATCTGGTATTTAAAAACTCTCAAGCTGTCTCAATGTTATTTGGAAAATTTTAATGTCTAGAAAAGATTGACTTTCCAGTTGCCGACCCGGCAAAATGAAAAATAGTAAAACTTACTAAAATCTGAAAACCAAAATATTATATCTTAGTAAAACTTATTTTGTTCTGATTAAGATCTTAGTAATTTTACCTGTGATCTATACTTCTTAGTAAATCGTATTATGTTCTTACTGAGATCATAACACGTAAGTGTTGCATTATTATTGGTAAGATCCGAAAAAGTTATTTCCATAGATTTCTGATCTTATAAGCAACTATTATTGATAACCACATTCACCTCATGCAAGGGGGCGAACCCTGGATTTTGTAGATAGGAGGTGGCACAATGTGGTTTGAATTGGCATACAAAGGCACCAAAGCTTAATAAAAACAAGCATTATTCAATAGATGCACACATATTATTTTGTGAATTGAGCCATCATACCAAAGTAAGCTCTTTGTTTAAAAACGTCTATATTATTCACTATTGCATGGGAGTAGTAGGAGATATGTTTGGTCTAACTCACTTGTTTGAGGGCGGTTGGGAATTCCGGCCAATCAGAGTCTAGCACGTCAAGGTCACGTGTAAGTCACGTGCTATAGTCCCGTGGAAATCTCAAGGTCACATGGAATTTCCTTATTTTCTCATCAGACTACTTACAAGTAGTAAACATTATTTTAACTTGGGACAGTGAATTTCTAGGATGAACAATGTAAATGTTCGGCCGTAAATAAAATAATGGTTTCTATCGAACAGACTATAGTAAGAAGTTTATACATTGTTATTGATGAATTAAATCGAGTACCGTAAATAAAATAATGGTTTCTTTAATTCCATTATTCTGGATTCGAACAGACTATAGTATGTTACAAAGTTTATATATGGTTCAAAAGGTATTGACGAGACGAATCGATTGGTGCCATCAGATATGAAATCCGATGAGTGAATTTTCTATTCACAGACTATAGTACGAAGTTTATTCAGTGTTAACATGCAGTTAAATCAAGTGTCGTGACGAAAATGACTGTTTCTTTAAGGACATTATATAGTACGACGTGAGGTGAGGGCGAAATCGTTCGTTGGATGTGGTTCAATTGAAGTCATAATTTTCCTTCCACTAGATAGCATCTCGTGAGTCATTAAATCTCTTCCAACCGAGAAAATGAGTTGTTCCCCGCACCCGCACACGTGCAGAATGATGTCGGACGCAGGCATTCCTCTCGGACCGCAGGGCCACCGTCACTGTGGATAATACCCGAAGTACAGTTAAATATAAGCGCCGTAAAGAAAATGACAGTTTCTTTACGAATATTATATAATTGATTTTTTCGATTGATTTCTAATGATGAGTACCTTTCGTTAAGTTAAAAGACACCGAATGACATTCATTTTCTGGGCCGAATACATTCGAGAGAACTAGAACTGCCTCGAGTACCTTTGTAGTAAGAATGCGATCCCAATGTGCCAAATGTATGACAGTCTGCGGCAGATAAATCATTCATTATATGATGAAGCATCGTAGCACTTAGCCATTAATTTAGGGAGCGCTACTGGTTTGTGAATGAACATCTAAGAGGGAAAGAAACCCTACTCAAGCAACTATTTACCATCTTTTCACGTATAGCTCAGCGAGGCATGTAGTATTGTTGAGTACCTTTCGTTAAGTTAAAAGACACTAGATGACATTCATTTTCAGGACCGAATACATTCAAGTAAATTAGAACGACCTTGAGCATTTTTATAGTTAGAATGCGCTCCAAATGTGCCAAATGTATGCCAGTCTGCGGCAGATAAATCATACATTATATGATGAAGCATCGTAGTACTTAGCCATTAATTTAGGGAGAGCTACTGGTTGGTGAATAAACATCGGAGAGAGAAAGAAACCCTACCTAAGTAACGATTTACTATCTTTTCACTCATCGCTCAGCGAGGCATGTAGTACTGTTGAGTATTTTTCGTTAAGTTAAAAGACACTAGATGACATCCATTTTCTGGACCGAATATATTCGAGAGAACTAGAACGGCCTTGATTACCTTTATAGTAAGAATGCGCCCCCAATGTGCCAAATGTATGACAGTCTGTGGCAGATAAATCATTCATTATATGATGAAGCATCGTAGACATAACGGTTAATTTAGGAGACGCTACTGACCTGCGAGTTCACCCACAGTGACAAGGCTATAGGATACTTACGATAATGTGGCGTTCACTCACAGGTCAGTAGCGCTCCCTAAATTAACCGATATGTACTATGATGCTTCATCTTATAATGTATAAGTATTTATAGATGGAGTATTTCATGGAAGAAGTTATGCGGGAGACGGAGAGAGTTTTTTCCCCAATGATGGTGGTTGCAGTGCAGTGCTAACAAATGTTGGATTAGGAGAGTGTTGAGATATGTTCATTTTAATAGAGTTTTCCTTCTTTTAATGGTAGAACAGTAGTATGATCCTATGTTAACTGATAAAATCAAAGAAAGTATTGGTGTGTAAAGCTTTTTTGTTCAAGTATGATCATTCGCATCAAAATAAAAAGAAGATGTTGAAACTCTATTAGAAATTGAACCTATGATTGTAAAAAGACGAATGCTCCAATTGGTTCACATCTTCTCAGATATGAATCGCGTAGTAACTGCAGCACAGCTGGCAACTACAACCGTTTGTTTCGCGTTTTATGCCAAACGGCTTTGGAGTTTGGCAACTGACAAACTGTCACCAATCACTGAACCCCTTAACCATGGGGATTGTTCAGAGAAAGGTGGGACCATTTCTTAATGATTTGGTTTTTCTAGGAGGACGACACGACCAGGTTGATATCACCCCCATCAGTAATCACTACACTATCATGCTTGAACAGAAACGTTTTAAACATCACCTATGTTAACTGATATGAAAGTATTAATAAAGGTGTGGTGTTTTATAGATGAATAATCTTATGGAACAAGTAACACGTTTGACAGAAAATGTATTTTCCCCTAACAATGGTGAATGTAGCATACTGTTGGAGAAAGTGTTTCAACCAATGTCAGACAATTTAACGTATGGGCGTGTGCTTGCTATATGGACATTTGCAAGTCTACTGCAAAAGAGTGTATAGAAAAGAACCATTGTAAATGTTATAACCTTATTATATATTTAACGATTTTAACAGGATGGCATAATGTCATCAATAGCTTTGAGCTGATGCCTCAGTAAACGTGTACACCTGTTTTGCTGTAAGTTATAAAAACTTTTTATTCTTAAATGCAGTGACTTCATACTTGTCATCATTAGGGGAGCATACATCTGTTTTAAGTAAACTACTTGTATAGTTTGTGGAGGTATTTTTATTCAATCAAACACTTACTACACGACATTGTTTCTCTTTTAGTAACGGACGTATCCATAATGCCTTGTACCTACTATCAGGAGGGGGATAAGTGTGATTGTTCATTGAAGATCCTTACAATACTCCAGCAAGTAAAATGCCCAAGATTGGCCAATCAAGTATGTCAACAAATAAAATGTCGGAGATTGACCAACGCCAGAGGAGCCTGTTGCTACAAGTCCTAATGGGTCATCGTGAAAACCCGTTGCTACAAGTCCTGATGAGTCATCGAGAAAAAATGAACCATTGCTTATATAAGTGTATATACCAAATGTTCTTGACTTTTCAAGGTACAAAACATGTTGTAAATCCTTATTGTTTAATAGAACTTATATACCTACATTGCCTTTTTATAGTTGCAGCATAGTGCAGCATAAGTTAAAAATAGCTGCATTGCACCATATGTTTCAATTACATGCACCAAGATTATCTTTATACATACACACACTAATATAATGAGTTTTAACCACGTTTGTAGAGAGTATCGAAGTGAATTCAGACTGTTGTTTTTACATTAAAATTGTAAACAGCTTATCAGAATGTTAAAGCATAAATCAAAAAGTCTTTAATATTTGCAACATTTTTATTATGCTTAAAGAATGGCACAACATTTAATATTCATATTAGTAGGAGAAGTAGACGGGATTTCAAGAGGGAGAGTGTTCATAACATAGTCCAATGCACGCATGGTCACAAAATTCAACTCTTCATATATCCCCTCCTCATCTTTCTTTATGAGAGGTAAATAGGGAATTTGTTCGAGTGGTACTGTGATCTCGTTATGATGTGGCTTTTCTTCTTGTATATTTAAATACACCGGCTCTTCTTGTATATTTTGGTACACGTCAATGTTCACATACATGATTAAATGAATACATTATCTAAACAATCCCTTATATAAGCAAACATTTATATATCTAGGCGAACCAATCATATTTTTATGTGTGACTGAGCCAATAAGACTTCGCTAACCCCCTCTTCTAAAATGGCTTCGAACAGCCACTCGAAAGCGTTGAATCACTATATCTGGTGATCTTTGCATGAAGTAGAGAAGTACTCTATTACCATGTTTATATTGTACCCCTTCGCTTCTATAATCTCTTCCTCCACCATTAATAAATCCGAAAATGACGTCATCGTTGGAATGAATCATCTTACAGTGTTCCAAATTAGCATGATAGACACATTTCACGATGGAGCTTATCTTCTTACCATTTTTCAAATCAACGGCGATTTTACGATCTGTATTAAGCATATCAAATCCTCTCTCACTAGATATTTAAAATCCAAAATCGGTAAGCGTCAGTTCCCAAGATCTACCCAAGCGTACACGTATTACTTGAAGATTGTAGGCATGGTCACTCCAAGGGGTGACAATTCCACTTAACACAATATCATTAATAGGACGAGTAGTAGGAATAGGTGATTCCAGTAGAGCTACAGCTCTATTTACCCCATCTATCGCATTAATCAAACACGGTAATAAGATTAAATAAAAGAACAACATCTTTATTTATTAAAATTGAACAAAACTTTGTTTATGCTCTGAACAAAGTCTAATAATGTTTTGATTTGCATTATGCTTGAAACGTACATCAAAAGTCTTCATATTTAACAATAATCATGCTACATTAATTATGTTCATAAAATGCTTTGATTTCCTTTGCACGCTGTAGAGCATTCAATCCTAATACAACAACAGATCCAGAAA